>CAHIKZ030001724.1:635000-655000 GCA_903632075.3 Acanthosepion pharaonis
CGTGTTTCAGAGAGACACGCGATCGATGTTTGAAAAATCACTATGGGACCCTAAAGCTCGTAACCAGACCCCACAAAAAACCTTATAAAACCTTCTTGACCGTTTCGGGAATATTTTTTTTTTAAATATTTAATTATTTTTTATTTTAATCCTCTTTCATATCCATCACTCGCAAGTTATCTATTAAAACATTTATAAGCAATCATATCATCTGCATTGATATTATTTTGTTAAATACTAAGTATTTAGAAGGGGGAGGGGTGTTGAAAATTTCTCGGCCTGACCCACATTCCAGAATTTGGACACTGACTAAACATAAAAGTTTTTTTGTTTTTTTTAATTTTTAATCACTTCTTCGTCCTATCGAATAATTTTCAGCATACCCTTGTAATAAAAATTATTGATATTTTTTTAATGACAACTTTAACAGCAAATAATAATATTTTTCTTAATATTGTCAGTATCTATTTAAACATTTTCTCGGACAGATCTGCGTCGTTTAAGTGTTTTTGAATATTAAATTAATATTTTTAAAATTTTATATATACTTTTATGTTCATTATTTATTTTAAAATGATATATCTTTCTTTTTATGCGTAGAGTATATTTTTACAAAGTTCTTTGTAAATACTATTACTGAGATACAGATAATCATTTTTTTTTTAAATATCATTATTCTTTAAATAATTTAAATGAAATCATGCCAGTAATTCAAGCAATAGCATAATTTATTTTACAAGATCAGATCTCATGCCAATTTGTACGCCATTAAAAAAATTAAATAAAAAAGAAGAAAAAAAACATGTTCTTTTTTAACTTAAAAGTTGTTCGTATTTAAAGTACTTATATTCATATAATTGATAATTTAATTAAATTCTTGATTTATTTATTTTTAATCTCCCCTTGTTATATTTATTAATTTATTTATAATCATTGTTGAGATTCTGAAGTTTTCTTGATGTAGTTCCAATTATTATTGTTTTTTTGTAATTTTCTTTCAAAGATATCCACCATATTAAGCGCCAAATGCTTCCAGAAATATGAACGCGAAAATCAGGAAAAAGAAGACGTTTGTTTGCGCCCATGATAAATACTACGGGAAGTGTTGAAAAGTTCTCGACCTGACCAACACACCTAAACCCCGCAAGCCCCTACAAAAAAAGTAAATCTGTTTTACATTTGTTCAGATTTTCAGGTGGGGTACTTTTCAGCATCCTCTTTAATATCTGTGAAGTAAAGTATAAGTTGAATCAAAAGGTGGAGGGTGCAGGTGGATATAACATACTGGATTTTGTCCAAACTGAAATAGTTTAAACAAAACTATAAAAAAAATAAAGCTAGATAAAAAAAAAAAAATAGAATCCTATAGAAGTGAAAAATTCAGTTGGAAATAGTTGCGCGTAAAACGTGTGACGTGTTAAATGAAGTCCAGGAGGTTGGAAGGCGTATGCAAAGAGGGTAAGAAAGTTGGCGGCGGGGGAGATGGATAATAAAGGACAGATTGTGTATAAGTTGGTGTGGTGGTGGAGACTGGGAAATGCTTCGATGGAGGCAGGAGTGTGGGTTTTAGATTTTCAAAGGTTTCCAATCTGACCTAATCAATGTTGTATTTGACTTTGGTGCGTGGGTTATTGCAATTGTTATTCAATTAGTCTTGGAGGAAAGAAAAAAAACGACAAAGATGAAGAGAAACAAGGGATGTAAAGAAGGAAGAATGAATGAAAGTAAAGGAACATGAAAAGAGAATTGAGGAAAATAGTTTTGGGAAGAAATGAGAGAATGATGAACTAAATATGAGCGGTTGGAGTAAGATGAAGAATCTAAATTTTGGAGAAAATTTCCCATAAATTAGCAAGAGGAGGAAATGAAGTAACAGAATCATTATGTTGCTGATGGATAGAACTAATGCCTGGAGAAACAAGAAATTATAAAGACAGAAAAAATGGCTGGAAACATTTCAAAGAATACTAAGAGAAAAAGAAGCAACCAAAGAAAGCATCGAAGTACAAAAAGATTCAGCTAGGCTTAGAGAGGGGGAGAGAATACTTCTAATCGCCAGGAAACAACTTAGAAAACTACCAAAGATAAGGAGACAAAAGAGAAAGGCCTTAAACCGTTATAAAATCTCTCTCTCTCTGTGTCTCTCTCTCTCTATCTATCTCTTTCTCTCTATCTTTCTCTCTCTCTCTCTCTATCTATCTATCTCTTTCTCTCTCTCTCTCTCTCTCTATATATATATATATATATATATATATATGGGAAGGAAGATGTGTTTGGTAATCCGTATGGATAATTCCAGGGAGGATATAATCCAGGGAGCTCAATGTAAAAACAGAGCAAATATTAATTATATTAAGAAACAGACAACTTTAAGGATTCTTGGTGATTATAATTTATTTCCTTAGAATCGAAATTCAATTCTACTTCTTCAGATCAACGTTTTCATACAAATAAATCGATGACAAATATTCCAAGTATAAGAAGAATTCAGTATTATTATTTTTAATTTATGCACACATGTTTTGATGGGGCAGGTTTAAATTGGTGGCAGGAGGGATACACACACACACACACACACACACACACACACACACATATATATATATATATATATATATATAGAGAGAGAGATAGACAGACCAGAAGTGTATAGAACTAGAGGTTTTGATAAAGACAAAGAAATATAATTATAACATGCATTACAAACACCCCCGACACACACACACACACACACACACATATATATATATATATATATATATATATATATATATATATATATATATATATATATATATGGCTTAGACTTTATTTTTGACGGGTACCTATATAGTAGATGCTCTCATTATTCATTAAACAGTACATTTATCTATTTTCATCTACCAGCCTGAAATCAAAAGCACGTCAAACCTAAGGATGGTTTTGCCTAGGGAGGACACAGGTTTGAATCCTGCCGAAGTATGATTATATATATATATATATATATATATATATATATATATATATATATATATATATATTAGACGACTAACAAGGTACAGCGATTAAGCTTTTCATTTAAATTTTTCAAGTGTTCGTATAAGTGTTTCCTTTTCTAGAATTAAATTCTATTATCCATTATCAAGGTTTTTTTTTATTTTATTTTAGCTGAATGTGTAGATTTTTAGATATGTTTCTAGAGTGATCGGAATGTTTTTGCGGATTGACTTTAGTAGGTTTCCATGTGTGATTAACTGAGTCCTAATTAAGACTCACGTTACACCTCTCTGCCAATAGATCAATTAGGACTCATTTAAACACACACAAAATCTCCATTCGCCACATATGCATAGGAAATAAAAAATAATAGCCTCATCAAATTTTTTAAAAAGACGAAAAATAATAATGGATGCATATAGGAAAATACACTGAATATCATTAACTATGAACACGGCCACAATGTGCTGACCGTGTTTGATAAATAAAAATACATTCCGATCACTCTAGGATCATATATAAAAATCTACACATTCAGCTAAAAAAATTAAAAACAACCTTGATAATCGCTACGAGAAGAGCTAAAAGCGCTCTGATATATAAAATATTTTTACACACTTTATGCCCAGAAATAAAAATTGAATAAAAAGCTTAGTCGCAGTACCTTGCCAATCGTCTTTATTGAAACGTGTATAAAAGAGAGTTTGCTGCCCAAATAAACAAATATATGTGCGTGAGTGTATGTAATACTTTGCGCTTGTATGTGTTACTCATGGGCATATAAGAAGAAGCTGTCGGGGGGGATGAGTCATAAATTAAGAGACCAATCTGCCGAAGAGGAAGTGGGAAAGAAAGCAACAAAAATGAAAGTAGGACTTGTTAAACTTGTGAATGTAAGGAAGAAGTTGGAAAACTTCTGCGAAAGCCGGAAAAGGTGGAGCCGAAGGACGGAGCAAAGGCTATAGGAAGGAAGGGAGTAATTATTATAAAGAACGAGTGAGGGACAGCAAGAGGAAATGGATTGGGGAGGAGAGGCGTTCGGCGATGTTTGTGCTTGCCAGGAGTTTTGACTTAACGAGCTCATTTTGGACAGCGTTGAAAGACAATCAGTTCATCTTTACTTCTCGTCCATCTATGTTTGTCTTTCCTTCCTTCCTTCCTTCCTTCCTTCTTTCTTTCTTTCTTTCTTTCTTTCTTTCCATTTATCTTATTCTTTAGAACAATAGGTTTCTTCATTTAGAATTTGGTTTATTCCCTTAATCAAGATTTCGGTAATTCCTTTCTTCTTGTTTTCTTTCTCTTCTTTCACTTTCACTTTGACGTCTGTCTTTCTTTTTTTCCATTTGCTTGATTCTTTGCTCGCATTCTTTTCTTTATTTAGAATTTGGTTGATTCTTTCAATCAAGCTTTCGCTATATCCTTTCGTGTTGGCTACTTCCTCTACTTTCACTTTCACTTTGACATTTTCTCTAAACATTAAGTTTCTTTCATCCAATTCTTTCTTTCTTTCCTATTTATTTCTTTCTTTCCATCTATTCTATTCAAAATTCGTTTCTTCATTTAGAATTTGCTTTATTCATTGAATCAAGATTTCATTACGTCCTTTTCTCTTCTTTATCTACTTTCACTTTCACATCTTCACATTTTTCCCAATTAATTATTTCTCTCGTTCTTTCTTTCTTTCTTTTTCTTTCTTTCTTTCTTTCTTTCTTTCTTTCTTTCTTTCTAATTTGATTCATTCCTTTAATACAGCTTACACATTTTCCTTTCTTATTACCCCCTTTTCTACTTTCACTTTGACAAATTCTCATTTTTCTTCAAATAATAAATTTTTTTCTTTCTTTACATTATTCTCATTTATTTTTTCACTACCATCGTTTGCTTCATTTACAATTTAGCTTACTCTCTCTCTAAATAAACCTTTTATTATTCTCCCGATTTTTATGTTTTATCTTTACTTTCACTTTCTTTTTCACTACCTGTTCAACTTCTTTTAACATGTTATGTAAGTAAATATATTCGTCGTTTAGGAATTCATGTCCCGTTAAGACCTCTTCTTTCTTCCTCCGAGTTTTCTCTAATTCTCTTTTCTTACCAATCATTTAATTGCGATCTTCCGCTCCCTTCTTAATTGGAAATATTTTAGATATTTTTAACTTATATCCTTTAAGATAATCCCCTCTTTTTGATTCGTGTCTTTTGAATAACCTTTCTCATTTTTGATTATCCTTTAAGATATCATTAGGCGCACTGATTTTATCAGTGGCGCCCACTTCGTTGCATTTATTCATGAGCATAACAGATCTCTCCAAATCCAGAATTAATCTTTTTGCCAAATTCGATTTTCTTTTAAGAATGCCCTATTTACAACAGCTTTTATATTTTATATTCAATTACTTAAGTATCCATGTTGTATAACTTAATTCGCTCGTATTAATTAAAGAATTCAATAATAACACTGTTTCGTAAATATCATCAGTATTCCTACCTCTTTCTTTAGACTGTGATTAGATTTACACCAATTTCTCTAAAATTCTATTTTTAAAAATCAAATCTCTCTCTCTCTCTCTCTAAATATATATATATATATATATATATATATATATATATATATATATATATATATATATTATTGATACATATTTCATTAAATAATATAGACAAGGTTTGTCTATTTATTTTTAGTAACTTCCTTTCATATTGTATGATAAGCTTAATAATATTATCATTGAAAGACGAAAGGAAATTACCATATTGATACATGTTTTAATCCTATCTAAACTTTCGGCTTACATAAGCCATTATCAAAGATGACAATTACATTTCAGTACATCAAACAATACATGGACGAAACAATAATGATAATCTGTTTTTGTTGCATGAAAAATTTCAAAACAACGACAAACTCATGCATACGAGACGCGGAAGCGAAAATCGCATCGCAGCTCGTGACGTCACACATGACCACGCGAGAGTAAAAATGAAAAGTATTAAGTATGGGAAGCCGTTGGTATAGATATGTATTGTGCGGAAGAAATAACTCCCAAATACACCTCCCAGAATTACCTATCACATAATGGAAATACATTACTGGCAATGGTGTCTTCCTCTAGAGGGGGCAATATGTGGGAGGTACTTCAGCTGAACCCTATATATACGGTTGTGGCAGAAATACCTCTCATATTTAAAAGGTTAATAAACAAACTAAGGTAATAACTAAAAACAAAAAAGAAAAGCTCTCTGTGTTGTAAGTAAAGTTTCACTAGTCTTAAAAGCTGTTTCAACAGCAAACACACAGTGAGAGTTGCGCCAAACTATGATGTTAACTGACATTATTTGAAAAGGAAATAGCAAGACGTTAGCGACAAACAGACACCTTTGCCATATGCCTAAGCTCACTACAGTTGACAGTTTACAAATGTGGGATGTATTTCTGACTAATCATATATATATATATATATATATATATATATATATATATATATATATATCAAGGTAAAACTTAACACATCTCGTAAACTCTAGTAATAAATTTATTTCGGCGGGTAAGTTTTTTTTTTATTACCCTTTCCACTTACAGATTCGATATTATATATATATATATATATATATATATATATATATATATATATATATATATATATATAATATCAAATCTGTAAGTAGAATGGATATTCCCAAATTTACCAGGTGGAATAAAGTTAATACCAGATTTTTAGATGTGTTCAGTTTTGTTTTGTTTTTTTCTTTGATATATATAAGTTTGTCTGACGTGAAATCCAGAGTCACAAACTCACATCAATACAACTAATTAATTATATATATATATATATATATATATATATATATATATATATATATATATATATATATATATATATGTGTGTGTGTGTGTGTGTGTGTGTGTGTATATATATGTATATACACACACATATATATATATATAGATATATATATACATATATATGCATATATACATATATATATGCACATATATATATATGTATATATATATATATACATATATATATATATATATATATATATATATATATATATATATATATATATATATATATATATATATATATATATATATATATATATATATATATATATTTAAAGATATATTTGTAGGTACAAAATTTAATGATCGAAATAAAAGTATAAAATTTAATATTACAAGACATATTAAAACAATATTAAATAATAAAAAAAAATTAAAAAAACTCAACAACAAGGTGGGGTGGAAGCAACCGGTTTCGCTCCTGCTCGTCAGGCTTCCCACGGAGATTCAATATTAAAACAGAGAAATGTACAATAAGAATAGGTGCAATATATATATATATATATATATATATATATATATATATATATATATATATATATTTATTGAGGAGACATACATTGGTTCCATCGTAAAAATTCCGCATGTATTAGTAAATACTAAACACTTCAAATACCTCGGCGTAAGAACCAGTCATCACAAATTTAGTATAGAAGATAAAGGAATTTGACTATGGAATATGATAAGCTAATATGCTAAGTGTCATTTCGACCATCATCACAAATTGCTACAAAACCAATATATTATCCTAAATAGCTTAATTTTGTCGGATCTTTCATATGAATGCTATGCATGACGCGAAACCCGTTCAGAAATGTTGGCAGTATACAACAACTTCCTCAGGCCAATGATTTAAATAATTTTTCAGTGAATGAAACCTGTAAATATTAGCGATGACCATCCTTCCTCGAAACTTGTCGACTGGCACTTCATAATCTTAAACAAAATATTGTACCAAATAACAGGCACCTTGAACAATTTCAACAACAACAGCAACTAAAGTAGATAGCATATGCAACTCGACGTAAAAAAAATAATGAAATAATCAAGATGTTCCACACCACTCCAAACAAAAGGTTAGAAAGGAAACCCCATCAATCCTGGGAAGCGCGATAACTGTCACTGGACACGAGAAAACTATTTTCCCGAAATATTGTTTTAACAGAAAGATTTCATAAATTTCAAACGAAAGTAGCTATGGATGATCGATCGATGAATTTGGAATCTTTCCTTATAAGGAAACTGGTAATGTTACCATTGCTCTTAAAAATGAACAGAACGAATGCTATATTTGGTCTCAGACCGATGGCGAAGGAGTGAAGAAAATCGTATCTCGAGTAGACTGGCTGTTCTGTCCGAACGCTTCTTATATAAATCTTTAATATTCTCCTGACAATTATTATCTAGGAAGAGATCTTTTATTTTTCTGAATCTGCCTTCAACGTAGTGTCATTCTGCTTGTTAATGTCCCCGATTCGTTAATATTTGTTAATCACATAGATCATCACTTTCTGCAATATCTGGTCAGAAATCAGCTGATATGTACATAAAGTTATATACTTATTGATCCGCGCACTTACATTTCACTGAGACTTTACCCAAGTTGGTTTGATACGCACTCCAGGTTTTGAGTTTCTGATTTGGGATGTAAGATGATTATTTTATTCCGTATTTCTCTTCCAGATTAATTTATGGAGTTTTTTTTCTTTCTTTTACGTAGCATTCACTTTCCCTCCAGTTTTCATCGACATACTTTGCACATTTTGTATAACTGGCCACTCGTATTCGAGGATACCCGTCTACTAGGGCGGATAGACAATCCTTATTGCAGACGCTTGCACAGACACATTTGTGCTTACTCAACACCCACAGAGCCCACCTGTGGTTTATACTGCAACTATGCTGAGCAGACCTTAGTTACAGTTTCTGGGAAAGAGCGTGTTATCCATCGTCATCAAAAATTTGAACAAGGCCAACATCAATCGACTGCACCCAAGGCTTGGTCAACCCATGGTATGCTTTTTAGGCACTTTCCAAAGGTTCCACATACTGGGATATGCATATTACATCATCAACGCTGAGCCAAATTGAATTACATTTTACTAAGCAATTTCTTGAGTCAGGCAAAAGTTTCTCACCTTTGGTTCAACGCACTATATTCAAGCACAGGTGTATTATCTATCTATCTATCTATCTATCTATCTATCTATCTATCTATCTATCTATCTCTCTCTCTCTCTCTCTATATATATATATATATATATATATATATATTCATGTCACTTCCACTAAGCATTTTTCCTAGAAACGGTCCTTTCTGTAGCAGACTCCCGCGCCGGTACTTCTTTTCTCACTGGAAGTCGTGTATCTGAGGTAATCATTTTTCATTATTATCGTAACCGTCGCTTCCTTTTCTTCAAATAATATCTCACGCGTCTTTCCTCACTACGATTTTCAACGTATGCCTCTACACTGAGTTGCTCTCGAGCCTTACATTTGTGTGAAATTTAGTAAAAGTTAAATGCCGGAAAAAACAGCTTGCAACTCATGGAGTTTGACATAAACCGTTTTTATATGTAGATATGTTTTCATATTGACTTGACTTCTTGACTTTCATCCTTATATATATATATATATATATATATATATATATATATATATATATATATATATATATATATATATATATATGGAGGCGTCATTTGCATCTATTAATGAAATATACTTTAATTTCCGCCCCATTGTTTTCTTTGGGCGTTTGGTCTCTATTCTGCAGCCTTCGTGTTTAGTCTCCATCAGTCTGAAATGTCTGTTTTTCACACCCTGTCTCGCGTAGATATATTCACATAGCAATGGACACTGATCATTTTGGTAGAGAAAAGAAACTGTCACGTACCATTCAATGCTTTTCCTCTCGTTTTTATTTGGCGTTGTGGTACAAACCCCATCATTAGAACATTGTTTACAGGTTTATGCAAAATAGAAAAGTTAAGCGTGTAGAAAGGTGTAAGTCTGTAGAATTGTATGACATCACATTCTGCAAACATTATTTGCAGACAGAAAAGCACATGCAATTACATAGTGCAAAAATCTCTATCTTTATTATAATATTGTACATAAATTGTGTGTCTCCTGTTACGTGTATATCTCTGTTATAATATTATAGATTTAGTCTGTATTACTTTTTATGTATATATGTGTGTGTGTGTAACATATACTGTGACTTGATACTTAAAGAATTAGAAGTCCTACGTGGATTTATTATTGGCTGCCAAAATCTTAACAACATAAGGTATGTAGATGACACAGTGTTTATAGCAGTCAAAGAGAAGAAAGCAAAGGACTAAATATCACTTGCAAGAAGACAGAAGGAGAAAGGTAAGACTAAGTTGATAGACGCTGACAGACAAATGAAGACATAGATAGATAGATTTGAATAGTATGTGAGATAGATAGATTGATTGATTTGAATAGTATGTGAGATAGATAGATAGATAGATAGATAGATAGATAGATAGATAGATAGATAGATAGATTATGAATAGTATGTGAGATAGATAGATTTGAATAGAATGTGAGATAAATAGATAGATGTACCTAATTGAAATACAGAAATAGGTAAAAAAAGAAATTTGTTCATACAGACATACAGATATAAAATAGTAGATAGTTTAGAAGTGTTAGATAGATATGAACAAATTGTGCTACTTAGATATGAAGAGATTGAGATATGTAAATAATAGATATTAGCAAAAAGAAGAGATTGTGATTGATAGATATATAGATAGATATGATGAATCAGTCACTTAGATATCCATGAATATATATACATATACATACACATATATCTATCTATCTATCTATCTATATCTATATATATATATATAAAGTGATAGATAGATCGATAGATCTATCTATCTATCTATCTATCTATCTATCTATCTATCTATATATATATATATATATATATATATATATATATATAAAGTGATAGATCGATAGATAGATTTAAATAAAATGAGATACAGATCGATATATTTATTTGAAATACAGAAATAGATAACAAAGGAAATATGTTCGTAGAGATATAAAATAGACAGGTCAATAGATAGATAGATAGATAGATAGATAGATAGATAGATAGATAGATAGATAGTCTGTTATGTCTGATCACGAGCAGTTCTAATGTTCGAATGTTTGCTTTAATTTCTAGTGAAAATATAGACAAAAATTGTTCAACATTTGGATATTTTTTTTTATTAAAGTTGGTCCTAAGCTTTCGACTCACATGAGCCATCTTCAGAGTGGTTACACAGACAAAACACCGTCAAAGATGATATTTTGTTATGTTCACATAGAATATAGCTATGCGACGTTAACATGAGATAGGCAGATGAGAAAGATTTGGTAGCAGACATGGAAAAGAAACTACAAGAATTCTACAGAATATACTGAAGTAAAGCGAGTAGTAAATACTTAACCTAAATATCAAAAATAAACACAACAAATTCAACGTCTGAGAAATGTTTTAACAGAGGACGCAAAGTGCGACACTGAAATCCGAAAGGCGCATTGTGATAGCGTTGAAATGCCTTTTAAAAGCTAAGCAAAGTATTAAGAAACAAGAAAATTTCGATAGAAACAAAGAAAAGAATACTAATCAGGGATGAAATATCAGTCTCCTATATCAGGGGTTGGCAACCTTTTGCTAATTATGTGCGGACTTATGTTTTTAAAATAATTCAGCGTGCCAAAAGCGTACGTATTTTTTATACAAGTCAATGTCAATATACCTGTTCTACAATATATTTTATAAAGTAATATATAGTATATATAATTTAGTATATATTAAAATTAGAAAACTTACCCGACGTTGCCCGCGATTTGAAAATCTAAAACTAAATCTATAAAAACAGTATAACTGATGTTGGAAAAATGGACGATTCCCTGTTTTGCTCCAGTAAGTATCTGACTTCTCGAGCGATATTCTACCTTTATAAGAGTCTAGCGCAAGGATCAGCAACCTTTTGATAAGAATGTGGTAACTTAGGGTTTTAAAATTATTCAGTGCGCCAACAGCATAGGTATTTTTATACAAGTCAATGTCAATATACCTGTTCTACAATATATTTTATATAGTACTATATAGTATATATATACTTTAGCATATATTAAAATGGAAACAGCTAAATAACGTCTTTGCGTTGTAGTAGTTATTGGTTCGGACTTCATGATGTCATTTGCGGCTGTGTGCCATTAGATATTGCTTGGCGTGCCACGTGTGGCACACGTGCCGTAGGTTCCCGGCGTCTGTCCTATATAGCAGTGAATACAAGACAATATCTTCACACATGAAGAAGCGACTTCAAGCAAGAGAAATGTATTTCTACAGAAGGACTCTGGCAATAACATGATCCGAATATGTGAGCATCATTGAATGAAATCGGCCCAGGTTTTAGATGCCAAACTTAATAAACGTTATAAGTTGAGTGAAAGCCTTGCTACTTGTCGTCCATTCAAAGAAACCCCTCCTTGGCTTGATTGTTGCTTTACATTCTAGATTTGTCGTATTCGTGAAATGAGGCCGCATACTGAGGAAAGACTCTTTGGAAAATTTGATACTCAAAGAACAAACTGAAAAGAAAAAGGAACATAGCGAGCCCGAGTAAATGGATGACGGAACAAGGTTTAGGAGAAATAACAAAAATACATTTATTGAGGGCTACATAGGACAGGAAATTGTGGAGAGTCATGATCGCCAACATCCTGAAGTGACAGCACACATAGTAGAAGAATCATTATTAGCAGTTACGTCATATCTGTCCTCCTATATGAAAATGAATGTTGGAAAATATTCTCTCAGAGGAATAAGTGTCTTAACGCAACAGAAAAATGGCTCTACAGGAGGATACTGAGACTAAACATGCGAGCAACGACGAAGTTTTAGAGAAAACAAAAAGGATACCTATAATTAACCTTAGAAAGAGATAGTTGAAAATTTTAATCATGAAGAAAGAGGTCTTGGAAAATTTCATACCCACAGGACAGACTGAAGGCAAGTAGGGTGGAGAAAAACAGCGCATAACATACCTGGCAAGTTTGACCGAATGGATGGCAGATCACGATTTAGGACAAAGTTTATTATGGGTTAATGATAGGATATTGTGGAGAGACATGATTGCCAACATCCTGAAGAACCTGATGCAAAAAGAAATGTGTGCGAATAATTTGAAATATTTATATACTGAGATCAAAGAAAGGTAATATATTTTGGATGAAATATATATATATATATATATATATATATATATATATATATATCAGCAAAATTGTCCAAATTGTGTTACAGCATAATTGTCCATCCCACAAAAAAAACACTAAACTAATTCAGCTTCCTTTTTCAAGGTTTTCAGATAACACGTTTCGCCATCTTGACATCATTTTTGTAAGAATCACTGAAAAACCCTATAGAGTTATTCAGTTAAAATAGAACAGCTTAAAATTGTTTTCTGTCAGATCCACTGTCTTCCCAACCGAGTAATGGTGAGAGGAAAAATATCATTCAAGCTTTCACCAATTGTATCGACATTCATAATCTGGCTTCCGTCTTCAAAGTCTATTCAAGAACTATCAAGAGAACCCTGAGTAAGTTTAAAATAGAGAGGAAAACTGGACCTGTCACAACAAGAAGAGGGATCATCATTTCAATTTAGAGCTAAAAAGATCAATTAGAAAAGATCCGGCTCAAGTGATAAAACCTTTGGCACGTGAGAGAGGAGTTTCAGCTAGGACAGTCCAAAAAGCAGTGAAAAATGACTTGAAAATAAAACCGTACGTGAAACGTATGTGGTAATTTGTGACTACAGGACAGAAAGTTAGAAGGTTAGAGAGGCCAAAGATCATCTGGAATAAAATGGAAAATGATCATGTAATAATAATAATAATAATAATAATATATATATATATATATATATATATATATATGTAGTTGAACTTTATTTCAATTCTTCATGAGCTGCCGATTCATTAATTAATGCTGAACATGTCATTTTCGTTTATGATCGATTTCATCACGATGCTTCTGATGAGATTGAAGAGTAATTATACATACTTATTACTCAAAGTATCGTCCAATAATGCTAAAAAATCTCTGAGAATTCCAGTAAGATATCTTTAATCATTTATAAGATACAACGGTTCAGAACTTAATCTAACAATTGGGCAATTTTGCTGTTACACCTGGCATATATATATATATATATATATATATATATATATATATATATATATATATATATATATATATATATATATATATCCGATTTGGCCACAGAGGTACGTTCGGTTAGCAAGGTCGAATTTACTGTCTTTAAACTTCCATCTTCCATGAATCTCTCACGTACATTCATATCAGTTAAAGTCACGTCACGCTAAATGACGGTTCCGTATAGGATACAGGTTCGAATCCTGTCGAACGAATATTTTCTGTGAAAATTTCTCGGACATTCAGGCCGGTAAATGTTGCTTAATACTTTTTATTATAAACAGAGCATTTACTTAAATATTTGTATCTATAACAAAAATGTATAAACATAAAATATATATATATATATATATATATATATATATATATATATATATATATATATATATATAGATAGATAGATAGATAGATAGATAGATATTGGAATCATCTTGAACACACAAACGTCCATTGCCATATCGTGACAAAATCCCCGCGCGATTGAAAACTCAATTCTGTATTGAAATGTTTCTTGTGCCTACAAAATAGTTTATCTGCCCATTTTGCATACGTGGAACATTTTTACTTGTGGCTACAGATAATCTATATTAGATTAGTTGCACTGTGAGATAGATAGATAGATAGATAGATAGATAGATAGATAGATAGATATGGAGGGAATGAGATAGATAGATAGATAGATAGATAGATAGATAGATTCCTGTCCGACTAACGACCGCATCAGTGTGACATTCGAGGAGCGGTCTAAACTTGGTCTCTTTTTTAGTACTGCCCTTGGGTAGCGTATTTGACACGTTTTGGTCATTTAGACAGAAAACATTGGGGTTTTTTTCGGATTATGTAGGCCTTCGTCGAGTTTTTTTTTTTCTTCTTTTCCACGTTATGTCTTCCTTTCTTTCTCTGTTTGTCTTGGTTTTGTTTTTACCCTTGAATTTGCTCACTTGGCTGGCTTTGTGTGGATTATACCAAAACATTCGTTTATTGTATACGAGTAGATAGCTTCGCCTACTCTTCGTGTCTCATCCCTTCCCGGGCTTTGTAGCAGGAGTTTAGGTTTGTCACTTGTATCCTGTTTAGGACTGGACCTGCGGTTTCTTCTAAATTCTGCCTCAGCTCCGTACTCCGAATTCCTTTTCTACACTAATATAAGTTTACACAATACCTTGAGTGGCTCTTGGGCATTGTATTCGATCAATATCAGTAAATATATATCCATGTGTATGTATATATATATATATATATATATATATATATATATATATATAGAGAGAGAGAGAGAGAGAGAGAGAGAAATTGAGAGAGAGATAGACAGACAGATGATGGAAAGTTCTCATGTATATATATATATATATATATATATATATATATATATGAAATGATATATATATATATATATATATATATATATATATATATATACATGAATTATTCACAAAACTAATGCAAAGGTTAATGATTTTAAATGGCGAGACATCCATCTCGCAAACAATTCAAATATTACACAAAAACCTCAGATCCGTTATGAATGAATTGATCCTTGTTCATATAAATTTCTGCCGTATTAGTTGTTATTTTTACACAAGCTTTCGTCTGTTCCTACAGACATCTTCAGGTATATAATAGATGTTGTTCTTGTTTTTTTCTTAGTAATAAGAGGACATCGAAAATATATGTGTATTGTATCCGAAATGCTATTGAAAATGAGATATTGGTTTTTGAACGCGCCAAAGCAACGCTAAGTTTGATTTTGAATATCTATTATATACCTGAAGATGTCTGTAGGAACAGACGAAAGCTTGTGTAAAAATAACAACTAATACGGCAGAAATTTATATGAACAAGGATCAATTCATTCATAACGGATCTGAGGTTTTTGTGTAATATTTGAATTGTTTGCGAGATGGATGTCTCGCCATTTAAAATCATTAACCTTTGCATTAGTTTTGTGTGAATAATTCATGTATTTGTAAATTGATTGCACGTTTATTGTAATATATGTATATATATATATATATATATATATATATATATATATATATATATATATATATGAGAACTTTCCATCATTTCACTCCAAGGAAGGCACTAAAGCCACCAAGACGCAGTACTTACTGAGCGTTAATGAATATGAGAAAACATCATTACGGACTGAAACCAACAAAAGAACGTAAAAGTATGAAGACAGTAGTTCAAGATTGACCTTGCATTTAAAAGTTTGAAAACCTAACTTGACTGGAAACCAAGAAACCGGAAGAAAATTCCACGAGCGACAAATGCGAGAAAAGAAACTGTTTGCATACCCCTTAATGTCACATTTAACCATTTCACCTGTAAAAGTGTGACGCCGATCTCATACCACAGAAGAGAGTTCATCGGAGTAATTACCATGAAAGTATTTAGAAAAAGTGACAACTACATTCGGGTGATGAGAAAGTGACTGAACCTGAATTTCAGGTTAGGACTTGTGGCATTTCTGATTCATCTTTGGATGTTGTCAAGAATCTCTAAATATAGAAATAGTTTATATATTTGAAAGTTTTTTCTTTTTAAAACAAAGTGTATTTCGTCTACCGGCCAATGTCCTTGAGAAAACGTAACAAAGAAAATGGAGAGCACATATTTGGTACTAAAAAGGCTGGTAGACGAAAAGCACACTTTTTTTAACAAAAAGGGGTGTCTATAACAAATCCGGGTCTCCACTAAAAATAAGTTTTAAAAACGTGTGTGTATGTGTGTATGTGTGAGAGGTGCTGAAATGTCCAGGGCCAACAATAAAACATCTCTCTTAATAATAGTTTTAACTTTCGATCCATTTTATGGCATGATGAACGGAACAGGAATACATAGCTACATAGATACATGTCTCATTATATATGTCACTATATATATATATATATATATATATATATATATATATATATATATATATATATATATATATCCCAGTCTGTTCTTTTTTTCTTCATCTATCTATCTATCTATCTATCTATCTATCTATCTATCTATCTATCTCTGCCTGCTCATATCTATCTATCTCTGCCTGCTCATATATATCTATCTCTGCCTGTTCATATATATCTATATGTTTCAACATGCTCATCAACTAACTACCTATAACGAAAAAAAGTTGTTGTTTCTTCGATAACTTTTCGTGTTCGATGGATATATATTTGTCTTCATCCGTATAAGAACTAAAATACATTCTTCTTGAACATGACCTTGTGCCTTACTTGCCAGAGTAAACCTCTAATTTTGATGAAAGCAGATAGCTAAAAGAATGATGTATCGATAGACATTTAAGTGACTGTCTTTTTTTCCTGCTTTTAGCCTTATCCCGTCCATGCAATATGGATAATTGCCCTTTCAGACAATTAGTTGTATATTAATTCAGAGAACCATCTGTAGTTTGTTTGTGTGCTTCTCAATTAATTCAAGGTTGGCCACTCGACATGTGTTTATCTTTTGATAAAGTTATTTTTTTTTTTCTTTTTTTTTACATTTAAGGCTCTATGTATCTCTGTCCGTTAAGCAATTGCTTCCATTCAAGTGGGGGTTGGGGATAACAGAAAGAAGGAAAGCCCATCAGTATCTCTTTCGATAAGAGGCGGGAAATTTAGCGAAGATAAGTAACATTTCGATCTACCAGAAGAGGAAAAATAAAAAAAAAAAATGATCGTTTCTAATAGGGAGAAAGATATTCATTTAAGTAACGTAAATCAAGGTTAAAAAGAAAGAAAGAACGAAAGAAAAATGAAAGAAAGAAATAAAGAATGAATGAAAATAAGTGAAAGAAAGAACTATAGAAATGAATGTCAAGTGAAGAAAATCAAAAAAAAGAGAATCTATAGAATAATATATGAAAATACTAGCAAAAGTTGAAACCGAAAAGAATAAAGAAAGGAAAAGGAAAACAAATGCTATAAGAATGTAAATAAAAAGACGGAACGATAAACAGAAAGAACAAATAACAAAAAGGTAAGAAAGGAACATCCAGAAAGTAAAAAAAGATAAACAGAAAGTTCGTAATCAATAGATGGGAGAAAAACAATAAACGTGTACTGAAACTAAATCCTGATGAAGAAAAGAACGAAAAGTAGAAAATAATAAAGGCTATAGTTCATAAAAGAAAATTGAATTTAAAAGCTGATGAACAGTTTTATTCGTGCTAAAAGATGCAATAATGATTCAGTAGCTGAAGAAACAGTAAAACAAAGACGAAATCACAGCTGAAAATGAGAAGAAAACCTAAAGTGAAAGTACAACTTAAAACTCATGGCAAAAGTGAAAGTGAAAGTAAAAGTAAACGGGTAAAGAAGAAGAATATAAAGAAAAGGCGGGACACTCTTCTTAACGAGGCTGTTTTCGGAAATCGTGTAGGCCAAATCTCCCTCACCACTGCATTTCCTGCTTGCCCTACCCTTCCCTTTTCCTCCTCGAAGCCCCTTACCTTCCTCTCTCTGTGTTTGTCGTTCATAAACTTTCGTCCGTTTCCGCTTGCTACCTATTATTTTCTTTTCCTCCTCCCCTTCTCTTTTTACTCACTCACTCACTCATTCTCTTAACCACTCACTCAGTTTTTTCAACACTTACTCTGCACACATATATGTATCTTACACTCTATAATATATATGTGTTTGTGCGTGTATTCAATCGCAGAGACATATATGCATACACTTTAATATATACATCTATGTATATACCTGTTCACTCTCACCATCTAAGTCGCCTTTTCCTTAACGAGCGACCAGCGTCCCTACACACATGTATACACATGTACATATGAAAATCCGGTTTGATGTAGATGTGAAAAACGCATCCACTGGAGCGACGGACATACACACCTTTTCGAAACCGACACTTTCGTTGCTCCCCACCTTACGCACACACAAGCACGTGTACAAACAAACACACATATTAACTCGCAAACAACCCCCCCCAAAAAAATGGGATGTATATGCAAATATTTTGACGCCCCTAAAGAGACACAAATTTTCATGAACCCAATCATGGCCTGAAAAATAACGCTTGGACTCTACTTTGCCGGGACATACGGACACATTTACAGACATATACGTGCACATACACACACATATATATATATATATATGTATACAGATATATACATATATATGCATGTGCATTATTTATATTGTGATGCAAACACACATGTATATATGTCTTATCTTTTCAGGCTTTCATCTGTTATTTTTCTTTCTCAGTACGTGGTTTATACTTTTCATTGTCGTTAAGACTAACCTGAAAAAATGTCCCCTTCAAGATGAAAGAGACTGTCATTATTTATTTAGGTATTGCGTTCTTTACTTTTTGCTAAGCGACAAGTCAATGACTTCCAGATTTGAAATCCAGCGGGATTTTGGCCCGTTGCAAAATTAAAATCATATTTAAAAAAAAATATATATATATATATATATATATATATATATAAAAATGCAGAAAGAAAAAACATTTGTTTTTAAATATTTGTAAACAAAAAAAAAAAAAAAAGAATGGGTACAAGCAATAAAAAAATATCCTCCAAACGACATAAAAAATATTTTTAAGAACAAGAAAAAAAAAAAGTAGCCGAGCTTTTTAACAAAATGTCGCTTCAAACCGTAAACAGAACTTGAAAAACAGGACCTTGCGTGTCAGCTATCAGTGTCGACGTGTGACAAATTCCAGCCGGACATCGAATTAACTCCAGAGCATGTGTTTAATGCCGCAAGAATGGTGTCAGGAAGATATGATGATCACAACCTGGATGCGTATCTATGGGTTGCCTCACTGCCAGCCGAAGGAGCTCATAATATTTTTGAAAGTTAAGTAAAATATACATTTATATATAAATATGTATAAGTACATATAATCACGTGTAAAAATATGTAATGTTCCCAACGGCAGTATGTATACACA
>CAHIKZ030001724.1:660000-687500 GCA_903632075.3 Acanthosepion pharaonis
GAGTGGACGCAGGTTCGAACCGTGACGGGGAATATATTATTTTTATTATTTTTTCTTGAGTCCACAGGACGATAGACGTATTAAATACTATTTAAAATAATCAGAGCGTCTACTCATATACGCGTATACATTAAAATAGTGTTATATATATATATATATATATATATATATATATATAAAGAAATATAGTCTTAGTGTGCTATATTTATGGGATAAAGTGCTCAATATCAGAGATAGAGCGTGTGTAAATATAAAAGTGAACATAGAAGTCAACACTTAGAGGCGACAGTCTGTTTCATGCTATATGCAATCGTCAGGCCACGTATATATATATATATATATATATATATATGTGTGTGTGTGTGTTTATATATATATATATATATATATATATATATATATATATATATATATATATATATATATATATATACATGCATATATATATACATACATATATATATATATATATATATATATATATATATATATATATATATATATATATATATATATATAAGATTTAGAAACAGTTGCAAGGTGGACTAACTGAAGGAGTTAGTTTCCATTTTCCATCGCATTTGGTTCTGTGTTCGGGTAAGATCCCGAGTGGAATTTCGCTATCTTTGTAATAGAAATAAAGAATCTGTCATTGTTTTTAGCCTTTCGGCAATTTAGAGTAAAAAGAGCGAACTGCTTTGGCAAAACATCGTTGTTTTGTCGTGTCAGCTGTATATTTTTCGCTTAGCGTCTCAATAAATTTCATCTGTAGAAAATAAAAGTTATCTGAGATGAACTCTCCCCACAGGGCAGAAAGCATTGCTGTCGCCTGCTCGGGAAATTTGACTGAATCTTCTTGTTTTCTACAACCGGTTTAAAAATATATAAAAAAAAAACGAGTTTAAAAACAGGAGTCGTTAATAGACGAAACGGCTCCTACTGTTAACCACTCGTTTGTTCCCGCTTCGTCGCGAAGAGCCTCTTTTTCGCAACTCTACCAATTGTTACCTGGGTATTCTATCCGTATTTTTCTTCTTTAGGATGACAGAGCTAGACGCGTCTCCCTCGAAAATTAACGGATTTCTCGACAATCATTCATGTGCCATACGTGATACACGCTTAGACGAATATGTATCTTTGGATACATAACTAACGAGGCAGAGTTTTTTTTCTGCGTTAGATCAGTTGCCATCTAAGGCTATAGAACCCGTTCTGTCTTGCAACTTACCAATAATAGGGGGAGAAGAAGAGGATTCATACCTTTCAAAATTGCATTAGCACGTAAGTGAATGTAATGGATTCGACTGTAATTCGAACTAATATATATATATATAATATATATATATATATATATATATATATATATATATATATATATATACTGTATTTCAATCGACCGTTCAAAATGGAAAGTGTAGAGCAGATTAATATCATAAAAATAATTAAACGTTTACCTTTTCACTACCCGGGTTTTAACCATCAGTTATTATCAGGTGGTGAGATAAAATAATAACAATAATCCAACGACCCGCAACCTGATATTGCTAGAGGAAAATTCAATGAAGGACAGGGGGCACGACAATAAAAACCTTCTCACTTTCCTTCTCGCCCCACTATTTGTCTTACTCATGAACATACAAAGGTTTAATGTCTTGTATTGCCAACTAATAAATAAACCTACTTTAATATAATTAACTGTATACAGATGTATAATAACTAAATATGCATAATATATATTTAATGGAAATGAATCCCATTTTAATGTTTGAAAAATTATTCGTACTATGCAAATTTCAGATTTTAAAACTTATTAATTGCTTTAATACTATGGATTATTCAAGTGGCATATTCTAGAATGTTCCAATAATGTTATCAGTAATTATTTTTAGCCTATGAAATACAAACAGATCATTATGTAATTAATATTCGTGCAAGAAGGTTTTCCTCATGGCAAGAGGTAAAACAATTGACTAATTCGCAAAAAGAACTGATTGATAAGCTCTGGAAAGAAGGTAAAAGTTACAGGAATATCTCAAACAACCTGAATATTCCATTTACTACCATTAGTTCATTCACTGCAAGGTATAAAAAAAACACAAAATTGTTGAAACCAAAGACACAAAAGTGACACCTACATAAGCAATAACTGAATCTGCTCAATGCCTCTAGCAAATTGATCAAGACAGAGCAGTAACACGAACCACCAAAACAGCCCTTAGATACTAGATCCAAATCGTCACCCCGAGTTTCCCACAGACTGATGTTTAATATTGTGTTGAGCCGAGATCTTATTAGGGCTTCGCCGTTCGTCTATTTAATTGGGCTCGACTCGAACTTTTTTTTGGCATTTGTGCTGCTTTTCATTCCAAATATCAATGTTCAGTTAAAATAAAGCACAAACGAAGTGTTAAACTCTCGTTTAAAAATGTGTAGACGTGAGAAAAATATGAAATGTAAAAAAAAATAATCTGTCTGCCTATTCTAAATGAAGCTATCACCCATTTCTGTTGGTCCATAAGGGCGTTAACAAGTTCACAGGTACATTGCCCAAGGCTGTCTCGTTTCTTCGTGCTAATTTCTTATATACGATGGCCGGCTGAAAAGTTCATATGCTGACCAAGATATTAATTTTGGACATACCAGTTGCTAGGCTAAGACATGCAAGTTTACCATAAAAAATATCTGGTTGGCCAGCAGTTGTATTCTGATATACGTGCATGTATTTAATAAAACCATTTTCTATGTCTACTAATATCTTGTTGAGACATGGACTGTGCTATGAGTCGATCGCCTGCTCATGGAACAGCGTAGTAGGCTCCCAAAGGTCGTACTATCCGCCTTCGGGCAGAGAGAAACTCGGACGAGTCTATGCCTCCGGACAGCGTTGTATCTTGGGGAAAAGTAGACAGCAAACCAATTCCGTGTATACGAGGTCTGCAGGGAATTTTTGCCCGAGTCTACGCACTCGGAAAGCCTCACATTAAAAACCGGTCTTCTGCCACATCCCGCCCTGTGGGGAGTCTTCGGGTAAATACCGAACTGTTGTATTCTAAATCCATGTTCTCATGTGATTAAAGCCTCCTTTACTCAACCCTTTGTTAACAGGGTCTACCTTACATTGTTAATAACCAACAGCTATGAGCCTTATACGAACGTGGTGTAATGGTCAGCACGCTTGTCTCTCTAGAAAAATTACGACTGAGAAATGATTTCGATCCTCACTGGGTCCCGCGTGCTTTCAACCTTGTGCCGCATCTAAACTACGCTTGAAAAATCACTGCAGCGCCCTGCGGTCCCGAGGCTATGATCAAATTGTAGTATCTGTTCTGTGGTATTGTACACTTAAGACAAGCTTTGAGCCCGATCCCGCCTAAGGGATGGGGCTGAGTAAATTTTGTCCAGTTGCCCGAGTATTCACGCTCGGGATACCCATGTTAAATAAGCGACCTTGTGTCACAACCTAACCCAGTTGGCGCGGGAGGGGTCTATGGTAAATAGCGGGTCTTACACGAACTTTATAATAGAAATAATATTCGCAAGAAAAATAAGAAACGGACAATCTATAAACAATGAATACTTAAATAAGAGAAAATATAGAAAGAACGAGATGCGGTAAAGAAAGAAAGAAGATTAGTTAGGTACGCTATAAACTACTTCCCTTTGTCTCTCTTGCTTTCAATATTTGTTTTGTACACCTATTATTTAAACATAGGGTATCGGCTATGAGTCCATCGGCTAGGAGTAAAACTTTTGTCTGTGGAACAGTGGCAAATTTTGGCTGCAAAGATGTAGTTCTTTCAGTCGTACAGAACTATTGTATACCCAATCCATGTTCCCATGTGATTAAACCCTTCATCACTTTGTTTACCTTACAGTCTTACTAAGCAACAATTACGAGCGTTATGCAAGCTTTAAGGACCTGATATGATGAAGTGTCAACATACAAAACAACATCGTCCAATTTGAGAGTTTCTCATTTAGAAAATATGTCACAGGTGTACTTCGGTAATGAAAGAAAGAAGATTCTTAGATACGCTATACCCTACATTCTTCTGACTCCTTTGCTTTCAATTTGTTGTTTAGAAAGACTTCTCTACACCTATTATTTAAACATGGACTCTTCCATCGGCTATAAGTAGAACGTCTTCTTATGGAGCTGTGGGCGTAGCGCTTTCCCGTCTTACGCTTGTCGCACTGAACTGATGTATTAGCAATATCTATTCTTATGTGACTAAACCTTTGTTCACACAAATTTTTCAGAGCCTTTCTTACAGTCATACTAGCCAGCAACTATGAACGTTATACGGAAGTTATAACACATATCTTCAGAAGCCTATGAACTTTTCAGTCAACGCTCATGTTATAAGGTAAATTCTACCTTTAGAATAAAACTTTTCCCCCATAAACCTGACCAAAACAGAAACTATGATCTTTCAGGAATTGGAATAAAAGCAGTGATGGTACATATCATGAATCAATAAATAAATTTCAGGATATGAAATTAACAAATGTTAAACACTTTAACTAAATCGGTGTATTGATAAGTTATAAAATATTTGTATATGAGATAAGAAAATTGAACATACAAGGCTGGACTAGAAATAGTTTCACCCAAGAACACAAAATGCTGAAAAACAAAAATTACAAACGTAAAAGTGGGGGCCATTTTTCTAAATAGTCTCGTCAGATCGAGGCTTTCATATGGATTCCTTGCATAGCGCCAAACCTGTTTTGAAATTTGTAGACCGGCATATCTATAAAACCACTTTCTTGGATAAATTGAAATAAAAAAAATGGCTTCGGGCGTATGAAATCCTCACGTCCTATTTGAACCTATTGGTCAGAATTGAACCTCATACTCCAGAATTACAAACAACTGTACCAACAGGGCAGGTCGCTTTTGGAACTCTGGTATTGCACTCAATTTGGTAGTTGGGGTTTGACATGATAAAGACACAAATTAATTTCTTAGATATCGTTACCGTTTTTTGAGGAACCGAGTTGAATGATTAAGTTTATGTTCAAAATCGGAGCTTTGGAATTTCATTCTGCTGATCAGTGATAGCCTTATAGCACAGTCTTATAAAATGTCTAATTTACAAATTGCATATGGATAAGATGCATGGCACAGGCACGTTATTACTAAATCATTATGCCCTTAAATAAGACCTTCATTTACTTAAAAGAGAAATATATTATAGTTTCAATCTGATTTTCAGTAAACAATGCAAATTTCAAAAAATTTGTGTACCCAGCAGTATTATGGGTTATATAGATTTTTATCTTTTTTTTTCTTTTTTTCGCTTTTAATAAATGATCCAACAAAATTTATTCATTGAATAACCTTTTTAGTAATCTTTTATTTTTTTTACTTATCAAATGAAGTAAAAAAAAAAATTCATATTTTGTGTAGTAATTCATAATAAGTATTCTGGTTTGAATATATTTTCCATCGATTTTATCTACTTCAATTTTATGTCGATTTATTTTATTTGAAATACTAAAATTTTGAAGTCAGTTTGTAAGGAAACACCTGCAGAATATATTTCTGTGCATTTTTCAGACGATTTTTAAAAACTAATTGCGCAAAAACTTTCTAAAAGCTATCAATCTAACTTTCAGTGTCAGTACTTAGTAGATTAAACCTCAGATTTCACATTAAGTGAAATGTTGATTTTTTTCTAAAAATGTGAAAAAAAATCAACCTATGCTACTGTAGGAAATAGCAGAAGCATGTCACTTGAGGAATTTCAACAGCAGCAGTAACGACAATGTCTAAGACATGGTAACTTGAAGAGAAAATAATAACATAAGCAAGATGTTGACGACCCGCACTAATTCGAATAAAAAGTTAGGAAGAAAATCCCTATCAATAATGGAAGGAACGGATACTGGGCTTGAGATACCTGTGTCCCTGAAAATTTATTTTAATAACTTTTATAAATTTTAACAAGAGTAACACTGTTAATATTTAACAGTCCCCCTCATAAGGGATATATATGGCACAAGGCCGAGTTTAACGTGGGTCATCAGAGCCCTTAGGCTCGGGTAAAATCCCCGTAGAACACGCATAAACGGGTTCCGGTCTGTCTACCTCCCCGGAGGAAACTCTGCCCTTCGGCACAGCCTCATCCGGGTGTTCCTCTCTGCCTTTGGCACAGTTCAAAAGGAGTTGCGAACAGCCTCATTAGAACAGTTTAGATCACTGTTCCAATGAGTAACACTGTTGTTTGTTGTTTTTTTTTTCGGATAATGAATGCTGATTTTTTTCCTTATAAGGAAACTGCTAATATAAGTATTGTGATTATCGTATGATATTAGCTTCTACACCCATTTCTCTTATTCATTACCCCGAAAATGACCCCGAAAAAAAAGTACAACAACAACAACAAGAATAAAGATAAAAGTCATTGTCTGGAAAATAAAAAATAATATATATATATATATATATATATATATATATATATATATATATATATATATATATATATATTATTATTTTTAGTAAATGGCAACAAAATCGATACCTTGACAAAAGTCACTACAGGTACATGTGTACATCTGAATACTAAAAAAAGGAAATGATATATTTATGATTTATATTTATCGAAGTATTACCCTCAACAATGCCGATACTCTCCCAACATCTAGGCCGTTGTACACTCCTGCCTTTTTCAGGTTATTGTTGACCCGGGTAAACGCCAGGGAATTTTGAACTGAATTCTTTGATCAATCTATGAAATTCGAAAATTCTAACGAAAACGTTACATAAAGTCTGCTGAAGATAATTTAAAGGCGCCAAAACCGAAACGTTGTGAATGTAGCAACAAATATGAAGGCATTATTTCAAGTGATGCAAATAAGTATAACTGCTCATCCCAGAAATGAACAGGAAAATTATGAAAAGTTTTGCAGAAAATATATTTCGCCCATCCACAAAAATGTACATATTCTTTCTTCTTTAATGTTATTAACCGTTTTTCAATGATTGTGCAGTTTGTACTCATTACGAATGTTGTTATTCCAAAACTATATGAATTTATTGAAATGTTATCTATTTATACCAAAGATATTATGATAAACTGGAAAACAGTGTCAAGCTATTGACAGCCTTTATTTTAACTTCCTTCAATCCTCAATAATGTTTATTCTTTTACAAAGCGATTATTAGAGTGGGATTTAAACCTAAATATAATGAAATTAAACTTATACTTTTTTTGTTCTTGAGAATTTACAACAAAAATTATTAATCATTATTTATTTATTAGATTGTTTATTTACAAGAATAATTTTATATTGACAACATTCTAGAAACTAATACAATTGTCGATCTTAATTGGGATTGTCAAGTCATTGCGAACGATCCTTTCCTTAGCTCCATAGTATATGGTTCACCAGGGCTACGTACACTTTTGAATTCACAGATTTCTTTCACCTAGACCGGTTGCCACCTAAGGCTATGGAATCCAGTTTTTTCTACTATTTACCCTTAGATGGTGAGACAGAAGAGTGGGGTTCATGCCTTTCCCAATGGTAAGTGAATATAATGAACTCAACTGGAATTTGATCTCGACTTTCCGATTCCTCAATCCGAGATCGATACAATACAATTGTATTTAGGACTTATCCAGTGCAATATTTATCATTTACCAATTTAGAAATAAATAAATATGAAAGCATTTTTTATTCATAAATTTATAAACATTTACTAAATTATTAAAATATGTCAACCAACTATAAGGAAAGCATTATTTACCATTTTATAAAGTTCGAATCAATTGGTAATTAGCCGATGTTTTACCAACCATTCCAATAAATAATCTAATAAATAAATAGTTTTAATTAATTTTGTTGTCAATTCTCAAGAGCAAAGAAAATGTATAAACTCATTTTTATATATTTAGGTTTGATTGCAATTCTAATCATTGCTTCTAACTCATGGCAAGAAGTAAAGAATTGACAAATTCAGAAACAGAACTGCTTGTTAAGCTCTGGAATGAAGTAAAAGTTAAAGGAAAATCTCAAACAAACTGAATATTCCATTTACTACCATTAGTTCATTCACTGCAAGGTATAAAAAACTCAAAATTGTTGTAAACCAAAGACAAAAAGTGACACGTATATAAGCAATAACCGAACCTGCTCAGTGCTTCTAGCAAATAGATCAAGACAGCAGTAACACGAACCATCTAAAAAGCCATTAGATACTAGATCCATTATCAATACCCCGAGTTTCAAACAGATTGATTTTTGATATTGTGTTGAGCTAGGATTTAATTAGGGCTTCGCTGTTCGTCTATTTAATTGGGCTCGATTCAAACTTTTGGCATTTGTACTGCTTTTCATTTCAAATATCAATGTTCCGTTAAAATAAAGCCCGGACGAAGTATTAAACTCTCGTTTAAAAATGTGTAGACGCGAGAAAAATATTTAAAACAAAACATTATAAGGAATGCATGTAGTTAAAATAATAGCGGTGTCAACGGAACAACCGTTCTGTTGGCACTCAGAATTTTTTTTTTTTTTTTTTTTGGGGGTGCGGTCAGACTTGAAGATTCAAGTCTGATAATAAAGATTTTTTTGTAGTATATTTATAAATGATTAATTTTTATTGAAACAACAAATATTTGAATCATTCTTTACTTTAATTTTCTTGCCCGCTGGCTTTCCTTTGTAGATCATGATATGATTTTGAACCATATTTTTTTTCTTTTGGAGCGCGCCTAAAAAAAAAAGTGAAATCAATGTTTACAAAGAATCATTTGCTTGCCAAAAAATAGTCTGTGTTAGAACTTACCATTCTATGCAAAGCATGCCTCCTTACCATGTTGTATTCCAGCATCTTAGCTCGAGTAAAATTCTGTAAAGACATTTAATTTTACAATACAGATATGCTTATATAAATAAATCCTCGCCAAAGGAGACGATATGTCCGCTCTATAACAGCAAATAAAACTACACGTTTAAATCTGATAGGGTTTAAAAAGAAGTCATGCTTACCACCATTGACGTGGCTAAGTTGAAGCAGTCGAGCTTAATAAAACCAGGATAGATTTGTACTTATTCCAGAATGAAACAGTATGTCAAAATAGTTTGTCGTCATTTCAAAATTAAATGTTCTTTCATAAAAATATAAAAAAAAGTCTTACTCCGGATAATCTTTTAAATTTGATATTTTACAGCTATCCCAATAAAGATGAGATAAAAAGTAAAAATTAGTACCCAAAATAACGCTATATAGCTACCCGTAACTGTAGCGACATTAACCCACTCTGATAAGCCAGTTTCGTCAAACAAACCTGCCGCATACGAAGGAAAACTGACCAAGCGTAGCAGAAGTTATATCCATTCGAATGGCCAAATCTATAGGAGGAGTTTCCGTCGGGATTTTTCAGCTACAAGATTTATAAGAGGAATCAAAAATACAAATTGTTGTAATGTTGTTTATGTCCACGAGAATCAGGGAGGCCATATATCAAATATCAAAGGGGGAAAAGACTAGATAAGAAAAGCAAAGAAGAAGGGGTTTATTAAATACTCATATATAGAAAAGAAAAATCAAATCCCTCTCTAATGTGGCTACTTGCCATATTTATTCGCGTGATGGAGAAGCCCACACACTTGGTCAGAAGCGCCTCCTTCGCGTCATAAATGGGATTGAGACAGTTTTCATTTACCAAACCTGGTTTTCTGTCAAGATCCGCCTTGGTTATTCCAGGCCGAATGGCGTTGCACTCTTAATATAATATAGAATTATAATATTTTGAAACTCTGAGATGCTGATGTCTTTAGGAATTTTACTCATACGATTTTCGGCACCCTTCTTTATCATAACTAATATCCCCATCACAACAGGAATAATTCTTTTTTGAAGTTTCCACATGTCTGTTGCATGTCCTTATAATTTGACAATTTTAAAAATTCTTTTATAGAAACATTGGAATCCAGTGGGCAAGTCATATCATTTAGTTGGCAAGTTCCTTTATTGAAATCTTTTATGACTATTTTTGGTCTATTTGTATCAATTTTCCTGTCTGTGAGGATTGTAAAATTATACGGTATAGTAATTATTATTACTACTACTACTACTACTATTATTATTACTACTACTACTATTATTACTACGATTATAACGACTACTACTATTAATATTACTACTACTACTATCACTACTACTACTAGTATTACTACTACTACTCTTACTATTATTACTACTATTATTATTATTACTACTACTACTATTATTACTACGATTATAACGACGACTACAATTATTATTACTACTACTACTACTATCACTACTACTACTATTATTACTACTACTACTCTTACTATTATTATTACTACTACTACTACTATTATTATTATTATTATTAACACTTAGAGAAGACGCGATTTAAGAAAAGACATAGTGTTTAACAGTATGTCTACCTTCTTCAAGGTAAATTTTAAAATATTTTAGAAATACAAGTCTTTCTAGAAACCTCGCTTGCTCAACGCGACAAAAGAAATGAAACGCAGCCAGCGTGGATGAAATGCAACTTACACATGAGTAACATGATAGGGCTCAATCACCTTGAAATGTTCCATTAGTTGATTAGTTAGTAAGAGAAATTAAATCAGACTTTTTAGTATAATGGAAAATCTGTCATATTTTCATTCCTCAAGGTAAGGGGACGTTTACTAGTTTGCGTACGTAACTATCTTCACGCGTTTTAAGGGTCGGAAGTTTGGTGGATTTGGGATATTTATTCACTTATGAATCAAGTATTGTAAGAAAAGAAAATTATTTCATTTTGATAACGGCTTAATTTTTCTCTCTTGTTTAAAACTTGTTTTCTCCTCGGAATCGATACTTCAAATATACAAATCAACCATTCGCCCTTGCATTGAGTATTGCTACCATATATGGTCTGGGGCACCTTCTGTTTACCTCGGAGTTCTTGACAAGATCCAGAGACGGATGTGTAATATAATTGGCCCTGATATGGCGTCTCGTCTACAGTCACTCTCTCACAGACGCGCCGTCGCCTCTCTCTATCTTTTCTACAAATACTTTCATGGTAATTGCTCCGATGAGCTACTTTCACTGGTTCCCAGACTCCATGAATTCAAGCGCCCTACGAGGCTGGCATCCCGATCCCACCCTTACACTGTAGAAACTTTTAAATGTAGCCGTCTCTTCTACTCCAATAACTTCATACCTCGCACCTCTCACATGTGGAACACCCTTCCGAATTATTGTTTTCCTGAGAGCTATAATCTCCAACTATTCAAATGTCATGTCAATCGATACCTCCAGTTACTTTGATCTACCCACTATCCCTCTCCTCATCCTTTCTTCTATCACTCCTATCTGCTCTTGCTCCAAATCTTCTGCAACCCCCTGCATCCTAGTGGTTTCACACCTTGCTCGGGGGGGGGGGTAATGCTTTAAAAAATTGAAGATCTTATTGATCAACCAGCAATTCTGCAAACCTTTTCAATTATTTGTTGTCCTCATCGATGTTGTCATATTCACAATATTTCGACCGTTGTACGCTCCATCCGTCTTCGGGTGATTAGAATTTCAACCCGAACGTTCACTGTGGTAGATTGTTCTAGTTACACTTGCTATGCCTCTTCTTCATATCTCAGTTTCAATTAGTTCTCTTAACTCACTCTTACAAGTTCTGTGGTCAGGTATTGAACTCACAACTCTTTGGGTCAAGATTACTTGAAGAAATTTTTTTTTTTTTTTTTTTTTAGCTATGAAGCTGTCTTAATTGAATAAGACCGAAGAGTATAACGGTCGAAACGTTTTGAATATGACAACAAAGATGAGGACAACACACATACGCATACATTTATTTAAAGTTATGTTTTGTGGTACAAAATTTTATGACTGCCATAAAATGACAAAAATTATTTTTATTTCCACTGATGATGATGACAGATAAAAAGTAAAACTTAAAAACGGGCTAGCTCACCGGTTTCGAACCTCGCTCAACAGAGCTAAATCGAGGTTAATAAATTAAATAGAATTTAAAAATAAAAAAAAAGATGGACAATATGAATTGGGAAAAAAATATGGCTTAGATGGAAATTTGTTGGTGGCTCAGTACGAAGTGCTTCTGTTTAAACAGAGAGGGCTTCAACGATAAATTTTTCAACAATTAATAATGGTATATAATAATTTCTATTCAAGAGTTCTCTGAGATATGAAAACTATTTCAAGGATTCCAACAGGTTAAAAACGTTGAATTAGAATCTAATCTTATGAAATAAATTATAGACCAGATACGTCAGTGGAATTGGTATCAAAATTATTATATACCATTATTAATGTCTATCTCTTTTTCTGTTCTGACAATATATTATTAATTAAACTTGTTCCCTAAAACGAGAATTACTATGACGTAATATTTCCAATTTGGATGACCAAACTTTTTTTTTTTTTTAAGTAAGTTTTTAAGTATAAAGCCAGTGGTCACTCGAGGTACAGGGGTACAGAGTATAAAGCAGTTTATACGGATAGGAGGGAATATAAGGGTTAACTCTAGTCTTGAACAAGTTAAATCTGTATTGATTAGGGAAAATTCGTAGGTATGGTGGAAGAAGATAGTAAATGAGTCGGAATAATTGAAAGACAATTAAAGATTTAGAAACAGTTTCAAAAAATTCATATGCCAAAAATAAATGATTTTATGATTTAAAATTTTATTATAGACTAGCAGTAGAGCCCGGCGTTGCCCGGGGATGTAACAGTAAGAGATAGATCAAGTATCGACCATCATAAAGACTGAAAAATAAAATTGACAAAGATTATTGTTTAAGGTTGACGGACACGCATGCCTTAATTAGTTGTTTTTTTTGTGTTTGTTTTTTTTTACAAATTGGTCAAACCCAAACTCAAACAAAACACTGTTTTCAATCGTTATGAGTCTACCGATTGAGTAGAATTTTATTATAAACAATTGTCTTGTAAATGGAATTTTTAAAGCATTCTGAATGTAAAAATAAAGAAAAAAGTGTGCAAGACAATAAGAAACACTACCTGCCAAAAAAAAGGATGTTTTGTTGAAATCAGTTGAAAAATGTAGGAAACGATCCCATATATAAACGAACACATACACAAAAAACAACCTGGGTTTTTATAATAAGTATAACTCGATGATGTTGTCCCCTTTCATTCTCGTGATGTTTCTTAATCGTGTTTTCAAATTGATTTCGTGCAAAAACAATTGTGTTTATTCTAATTTTTGGCGCTGTCAGAACCACCGCAAGGTAATTTTACGTAATCCTGTGAAGTTTTGTTGAAATCGGTTGAAAAATGTAGGAAATCCGATCCAATATATTAACGTACAGACACACACACACACACACACACACACACACACACACACACACACACACACACACAATCTGCGTTTTATAATAAGTATGATTACTTGTAATTGCGTACATGAGTCCGAGTATAAATAGTCATAAATAATCATTGACCAGTTTTATCATTGTGATATTTTTGCATTATATCAAGTATTAAGAATATAGTAACTAAAGTCCGCAAATTGGAGGTGAGAGTTATCAATGATAATGTTCTGACGTCTAATCCGGTGTTATCTCTCTTTAACCCTCTCTCTATTGTTATTTTTAAATGTACTTTTTATCACAACATTTGGCAAGGTGAAAACAAATTTTATTTCCGAAAATGCGGCACAGAGAAAAAGATTTTGGGAACCTCTGCACATTAATAATGACCTCCGCGATCAGCTTGAATCTGCGGCAAGGTGAATTTATATTTTTCTAATGACATATTCATTCAGGATACGGCTCTCCACACATTCCACTTTTTTTTCTCTACGCTTATTCGAGAAAGACAGTAAGGCAGTTTGCCGTTTCTTACTCAACTTTTGATTTCAGAGAAGAAATTATCCTAGATGGATTGGCGACCATGTCACGGAGATTTACTAAGCATGAATTAATCTGAACGAATAGATCGGAGACAGCTACCCCACCGTGAATCGATCTCATTAATTGTGATCTTGAGAAATGACTTTGTTAACCACTGCACTTTAACATTGCTGATTCTTCTTTAGATTTTATCAAGAATCTCTAAGATTCAAACCAGAATTGGCATCAATATTCAAAGTGTGGACGAACGGTAGACTCATCAATATGTAAGATAGATTTTAGAGATAAATGTTGTCTAGCATGACACAGTGAATCAACTTTCCTAGCAGCAGATATTGCAAGTGATTCAATATAATCTTTCTACATCATGTCAGCGGAGAAACTTAGAGAAGACGCCACGATCTACTCTCCTGAAGCTTGGCTTTTTATTTTTAATTTCATACTCACCTTTTCTTTTGTGGCAGCAAAAAAAGAATTCTGCAATAATTTTAGGAAAATATGAAAATTATTCGAAGCTTTCAATTTGAAATCCATCAATATGCTCAACTTGGAAATGTTTCCTTCATTCGACGAAGGCATTGATGAATCGAGAACGAAAAAAGGCAACCATATCAAAATCCAAACGCAAATCAATTGGCTGACACTCATAGACCGTGGCAGGTATTAAATTTATTCAATACTTTAGGTAAGGATTAAGTGCGGAGAGGGTTTCTCAGTTTGCGTTCGGTTTGTGGGGTCTGGAGACAGAAAGATGTTTATAATCACAAATTAGTTTGTGGGTAGCTTGTGTGGGTGTGAGTTAAATTTCTTGTGAAATGTGAATTTCTGAGAAATTCTGAGGCGAAGGAAAAAAGAAAGGCGTATAAAGAAAATAAAATAGGAAGGAAGGAAGGCAAAATGTGGGGAGAAAGAGAGGATGAATCGAATGAAAAGAAAGAGGACACGAAGAATGAAATGAAGAATGAGTTAAAGAAAAGATGACGGTAGAAAGCGTGACAGGCGGGTAGGGAGGAAAGAACCGTTTAAAAAGATAAAGATAGGAAAGAGAGAGTAAAACGGGATGGGAGAGTAGAAAGGAAGAAAGTAAGAAATGGAAGGGAGGAGGTAGTGTGGAAAGAGAAAAGCAAGAAGGAAAGAAATAAAATCAGAAAAGTAGAGAAAAAACGAAAGGGAAAAGGCTTGAAAGAGAAAAAGATGAGAAAGTCAAAATACACAGCAAAGGCATCTGCAGCAAAGCAAGAGAGAAAAGAAGGCAGATAAATGAGGGCGGAAAGAACAAAGGAAGGAAGGAAGGAAGGAAGGAAGGATCGTCATTGAAAAAAGATTAGGCAGATTTGGAGAAAATCAATAATGAATAAAAGAAGCAAGGAATGTATGAGGTGGGTTGGGAGAATAAACAAATGGAAGAATGAAAAAGAGAAAGGAAAGACTGGAATACAGAAGGCAGAGAGGAGGAAACAATGATAGTAAGGAAGAAAAAATGGGAAAGAAAAAGAACAGAAGTGCGGGATCGCGGAAGGAAGGAATGAAGGAAGAATAAGAAGAAAGAAAGAAAGAAAGAAAGAAAGGAAAACCGAATGAAGAAAGAAAGAAAGAAAGAAAGAAAGAAAGAAAGAAAGAAAGAAAGAAAGAAAGGAAAACCGAATGAGGAAAGAAAGAAAGAAAGAAAGGAAAACCGAATAAAGAAAGAAAGAAAGAAAGAAAGAAAGAAAGAAAGGAAAACCGAATGAGGAAAGAAAAGAAAAGAAAGAAAGAAAGGAAAACCGAATGAAGAAAGAAAGAAAGAAAGAAAGAAAGAAAAAAAACCGAATGAGGAAAAAAAGAAAAAAAAAAAAAAAAAGAAAGTAAAACCGAATGAGGAAAGAAAAGAAAGAAAAAAAAAGGAAAACCGAATGAGGAAAAGAAAAGAAAGAAAAAAGAAAAAGAAAGAAAGAAAGATAGAAAGAAAGGAAAACCGAATGAGGAAAGAAAGAAAGAAAGAAAAAGAAAGAAAGAAAGAAAGAAAGAAAGAAAGGAAAAACGAATAAGAAGGAAGGAAGGAAGGAAGGAAGGAAGGAAGGAAGGAAGAAGCAAAAACTCGAAGGAAGAAAAGACGAGGAATAAAAAAAAAAGAAAGAAAGGAGAAAGAAAAGAAGATGAGTGGAAAGGTCAAATGAAGAAAGAAAACTGACGTAAATTTTAAAGAAATTATTAGATTTTTTTTTATTCGTTTTTACGTGTTATCAACCCTTTGCAGGTTATTTAGAAGCAGAAAATAATTTTAAATTGTAAGACATTTTGTGGGAATAGATAACGTAACCTAGAAAAGGTTACTTAATGATGAATAACCAAAACGGAGGTTGGAAATGAAATGATAATCTTTATAACATCAACAAAATACAATACTCGCCAGCGGCGTGAAGTAGGCAAACCACTGCTAGTGGTGGACTACTTATACAGCATATTACCCCGACTTACAATAGTGTCCAACGTATTCATGAGGATTGAGACATACATATTAGTGTTCATAGATACGGTATATAACAGTTAATAATACCTTAGTGATACAAGTCTTACTAATTAAAGCATGGCTGGCGGAGAAATGGTGGCTTCATACTAAGATTTACGCGTAAATACTACTTAGTATTTACGCATAAATCAATATAGCGAAAACAACTGGAATTGTATATATATATATATATATATATATATATATATATATATATATATATATATATATGTGTGTGTGTGTGTGTGTGTGTGTGTGTGTGTGTGTGTGTGTGTGTGTGTTCATCAAAAAGTTACCCAACATCGCTTGATAATGGAACAGATTTAACTCCCGAAACAGAAATTTCCGCGTAGTACTGAAATATATATATATATATATATATATATATATATATATATATATATATACTCGACTCTCCCGTCGAATTCGACGTATGAGGGTCAAGCAGATCACTTCCTAGGAAACAGACAGCCCGACAACAGCTCATGAGACTTGATTATTGTGATGAAGGTTTCGTGCAGGACCATCCACTTTTTTTAAGGGCCGATTACAGAGACCTGGTGCCACAGGGTCCTCAAACGACCCTCCGTAGGTTTTGAATTCAAAGTTGTCCTTCTCCTAGACCAGTTGCCACCCAAAGCTATAGAACCCAGTCTGTCCTGCTATTTATCCGCATATGGAATATATATATATATATATATATATATATATAGATACACCTAGTGAGCCAGACAAACCTACCTAGGTTACACCTAAATGGATCGTCAGGGAATATATATATATTAATCATTTAACCCCCAGCAAGTCGGTAATGACATTAAAACGCAGGGGGATACAGGAAGTGAAAGTGAAAGTGAAAGTGAAAGAGAATGAGTAGACTGAGAATGGGCAGGATAGAGAAAAGGACAAAAAAGAACAGCTTTTAAGAAAGTCAAAAATGACGATTGACATTGCATTTAATTTTCTGAAGATTGTACGTAACAGGGAATGAAGAAATCTAAAGGGACTTCCACAGGTGGGAAGTATGTTAAAATAAACTGTTCGAGTAGAAATGGCGGTTTCATTTATCTATTTCACAATTAAAACTGTGTGACACACAAGTCAATCTAGTAGCACGCGTGATTCTCATAATCTGGCACCAAGGAAAAAAGATTATCAGGTGCTCGATTTCATGGATGTAAATGATTCTTCTTCTTCTTCTTCTTCTTCTTCTTCTTCTTCTTCTCTGTCCCTCTTAAGAATTTAATTTCGAAAAGTCACATAAGCAGAGATAAGTTTGAACGATTTTTTTTCTGTCCCCACCAAAAGAAATGTTTGACGCATACGGCCAGATCACGTTGAAACATTGGTTCCCGTGTGATCACTGAAGTTAAACAGTAAGCCTCAAACGCTGAAAGGAAGGAAGGAAGGAAGGAAGGAAGGAAGGAAGGAAGGAAGGAAGGGGAAGGAAGGAAGGAAGGAAGGAAGGAAGGAAGGAAGGAAGGAAGGAAGGAAAGATGGATGGATGGATGGAAGGGTGAAAAGAAGGAAGGAAGGAAAGAATGATGGAAAGAAGGAACGAAAGAATAAAGGAAGGAAGGAACGAACGAACGAAGGAGAGAAGTAAGGAAGGAAGGAAAGAAGGAAGGAAGGAGAGAAGTAAGTAAGTCAGTAAGGAAGGAAGCGAGGGAGGGAGGAAGGAGAGAAGGAAGGAAGGATGGATGGATGGAAGGAAGGAAGGAAGGGATGAAAGAATGATAGATAGAAGGAAGGAAAGAATGAAGGCGAGGAGGAAGGAGAGAAGTAAGAAAGAAAGGAAGGATAGAAAGAAGCAAAGAAAGAACGGTGGAAGGAAACAAGGAAGGTTGTCGACAGAAAAAAAAATCGTGGAAGCATATCTATGCCTATGTGCCTTTTCCAAATTAAATTCTTCTTTTTGATTTTGTAATCATTGTAAGATTGTCACTCGTAGTGAAATTTTCAATATTCATTTTTAGAGTCTGGGAACGTCCAAAACTTTCTCACCTCTCAATTAATAGTAAAAGCTATTCGATTTAAGCTATTTCTGTTTACGAAATTTTTTATAGGCATGTTCTACTTTCAGAAAAGCAACAGGGCACGTTTACGCTCAGTTTGATTTGTGGGTGTGCTTTTGTTTGGGTGTGTATGAGTAGGTGTGTGTGTTTATGATGATTGCAAAATAACTTTTGAATATTAATGATAACAGGACAAAAAAAAGAAACAAAAGAAATGAGATTTAAAATGAAGAATTCCACTCAACCATCCTCATCCGTTTGGAAGGAACGACCCGAGAAATAACAGGAGACTCAAAGACAGCTACAAACAAAACGTTCCACCCTTGTTATTTGCATAAATTTACATAGACATTAAGTGCAGCAAGCTTTAAAACAGTATGATTTATGGCAAAGGGGTCACGTGAGGACAACAGAATGCCAATAACATTCCCAACATTCTAAAGAAATAAAAGCCAACATTATAAATATCTTTTAAAATAAAATCTATTTTTATTTCATTAAATTATTGACGTCATGATAGTTTAATATTCATTTTGATTTCAAAATTAGTTTTGACTGGCACAAGGCCAAATTGAATGAAATTAAAAATCAGAAAATTATGTTTTGCCAATTTTATAAAATTTTTTTAAAAAAAGATGGACATGTTAAAAATATTTTTTTTTCAATCCTGGTCACCTAGCGCAGAACACCGGCTACAAATTGCAATGATAATCACGCAAGGTTTCTTTTATTGTATAGTGAAATTGTTTCTCACTAGGTGCCACCTACTTACAGATTAGTGTTTACTAAATTACATTGCATTACTCGGAAAAAAAGTCGAATAAGCGCGAATATATTTTAGGATTATAAGAATTTTTTAAAGATAATAAAGGTTTAGTGATGCAATTACTAATTAACCCATAGCTGAGGGGAGAAGAGGTAGATTCAGTATAAACAAACAAGAAATTATAATGTGAATATAAATTGGGGATCAATTCTTCATTATCATCAATATATGGATTGATCCCTCACTTTGTGACTATGGTAGTTTCTATATATTTATATCCCAGAATATGTAAACATACCTGTATACCTAATCATTATTACATTGATTGACGGATTCGTCTTCTACGGTTTATGAAGCCTTTGCAGGAAATATTTTTCGAGTGTCAGAAATTTTTAAAGATAATAATGATGTAGTAATGCAAATCTTACTAATTAACCCATAGGTTGGGGGAAGAGTTGGATTCATACCTGATCAGAATTTGATAGACAAACAAAAGATCATAATGTGGATATAAAAGGAGGGTTAATTCTTTATTATAATCAATATATGAACTGGTCCCTCAATTTATGGCCAAGGATAGGATAAATTACTATGATTATGACACAAGTTCTTCAGGATTTTTTTTTTATTGTATAGTGAAAATGATTCCACCTACTTACCGATTTGTGTTTACTAAATAACATGGCATTACTGAAAATAATAGTCGAATAAGCAAGAGATATATGAAGCTTCAAAAGTGTATGTTTTATAAGTAAACGTTATGGAGACAGCAGGAAGCCATATAAAAGCTATTGTTTTTTTGTTTGTTTGTTTTTTTGTTTGTTTGTTTTTTTGTTTTGTTTTATCTTAGAGGCTTATATCTTTACCAATACTGTGAGAGAAATGGCTATTCCCAATACATCCTTTTACTCAAAGAGAAGACATTGTTTGCTCTGCTTCAGTATTCGTTAAGAATAAAATGCGTACAGCCTTATATCTGTCAACAAACGTTACCCTGAAGATAGCCTGAGGCAACTCTCCGTTATTTGATAAAAAGCTTCAGTTAGAACAGCTTTTCTTTGACTTGTGAAATGCTAAATAAGATTGCCAGTCTACGGAATGGTTGAATACCAGCATTGACGTTTCCTTGAGCTAAGGCACCAGAAGATATTGTAGGCCTAGAATATATGTAAAATAATTTTGCATTATGAATATATATATAGATCTAACACCATATCAGTCAGGATAGAGTTTTTATACCGGGTGGCATTATAATCAGAATCGTTCAGCATATCTGACCCAGTGTGTCATGTTAGCTTCCCACGAATGCATTTGTAAAAGGTATGTATCAATGTCTTCTCCGTACAGATCTGTGTTAAATGACAGGGTAGACTGGGATATTTAGCCTTAGCTTGTAGCCAGTCTAGGACAAATTCAAAGCCGAGAAAAAGTTATATAGGCTTAAGGTGTGCTATATTTATGAGATAAAGTGCTCAATATCAGAGATAGAGCGTGTGTAAATATAAAAGTGAACATAGAAGTCAGCACTTAGGGGCTAGACGCAATCTATATATGAGGCACGGTGGAGTAGTGGATAGCGGCTTGGATTGAGGAATCTTTGGTGTTATAAAGAGTTTAGTTGGTCTCTCTTTCAACTGCGGCCCATACATAATAATCAAGGGAATTAGGTGGCAGGATGTAAGCAGTGATGTGGTCGCAGAAATTTTCTGACAGCCATGAATGGATTCTCTTGCTTGTGTGGCATGGGGAAGAGTTTTGCTGCTAGACATACTGTCTACCAGCAGCCCCGCTCTTTACCTAAGGCAGCACTACCTCCTGAAGGTACTTCATGTCGGCCTCCGAGTTGAGTCTGAAGCTCTGTGGGAAGTGATCATTCCAAACACCGTAATCACCATTAGACGCAACCAACTCTTTCCGAAGCCTCAGCGCTGTTCTGAGATTGTCACCCAATCACTCTGAAATGTTCGTACTGGAGCTTCCAGCGAGAATGCCAAGCAGTACAGCATGTAATTTCCAAATGTATGGCAGAGTGTATTGTGCTTCTTTTCTCGGAGACGGTGCCTAGCTGACCCTACAATACTGTACAGTCGACAAAATAAAAACAAACAACGCACATGCACGAAAATAATATATAAAATGTTGACAATTTGCCCATCGCACATAGTATATATATATATATATATATATATATATATATATATATATATATATATACCAATGGATTTTTTCATTTATTAATCATCTTTCTAATTTATTTGTTTAAAACTTATTCTTAATGGATACTTTGTTTTTACTCTAGAGATGCTCTGTTTTTATTTACTAATTTATTAAACAGTATGTTTATTTATCTCAAAAAAATTCTGTTAGAAAAATATTCGCCGACCGGCAGGATTCGACGTGCCTTGACCTCTCTGCTACGAAGAACCTCCTGACCATGTTACAGATTTCGAATGAATGAAAGAGAATGGTCAGCGATTGACCGGAGTGAATCAGTCGGGCATTTTGATAATGATAGATTGCCTTTTTCTGGGTTTTGATGTACAAAACTGTGCGAATTCAATTGAGGGTCTCGAGAATTCTGAGGTGTAGATATTCCTCCCACACCTAAATTTGCGATCGCTGAATACCACTCGCGAATAGACGCTGAGCCAACGTGAACATACTTTCCTGTCATGTCATTCCTCTACTGCCTCTTAGAATCCAAGCTGCCAGTTTGCTAAAACGAATACCAAAATTAGCGTTGGGAGCCCGAGACGACTCAGAATGCAACAATATAGCAGCAAGATAGCAGCGTATATCGTCTCCTGTTAGTACCTGTTAAATAATGGATTATTCCGTTTGTAATCGCGGGGAATGACGAGAAAGAAAATTCGTTTCAGTGACAGAAAGAAAGAAAGAAAGAAAGAAAGAAAGAAAGAAAAGATGAAAAAAATGCTTAATCTCTGTTTCAGTAAAATGAAAAAAAAGTTTTCAATTTCAAATACTATAAGTTCTACCCACTTCTTAAAATAATGACCGGCATCCATATTTATGACCGTTATTGCCATATTTTGTTACAGCTGTTCAGCTCGAATATTTAACGATCGGATTTGCGAATTTTTACGAATATTTTATTGTTGTAGAATTCGCTTATTTAATAATTAACTTAAGAATTAAGATTCATCATGAAATTAAAATAGGAACATTTTTACGGATCTTTCTGGTGATAATAAATAGAACATGAAAATAATCATAGTACAACCATTGATCACAAGGTTGAATGATCAGCGCTTTAGAGACCACCTCCTGTGTAAAATGATATGGAAAAAACAAGAACAGACCAAATTAATCCTATCATTCAAGTTGAAACTTAATGTTCCGCGCTGTCTCTGTGGGTTGTCAAAGTTTGAGACGGTGCAGCAGCCAAGTCCCAGAGCTGAGATCAGAAATCAGATCCTCAGTGAACACCTGCTGTGATAAAAATGATTGTCCTTCTTACGCATGAATGACTCTACGACACGCCATCAGTAGGAGACAAGAAGAATATGTGACATGACACATTCATTAAAACTTCCTCTCTGAATCTAATGCCGAATATAAGAATCAACCTTCTATGTTTTTATATATATATATATATATATATATATATATATATATATATATATAATATATAAATATGTATATATATATAAAGTAAGATATATAATCCGGTGTTATTATAGATATTTTACAAAATAGTGCTCAATGTGAATTTACAGAGCATTAATATTATAAATTAATTGATTTAAAATATGTTTCTTCGCTACACAGTTCTAACCATGTTTAATTTTTTGAAAAAAACCAAAGTAAAAAAAAACACATTTTAAATCAATTAATTTAATATATATATATATATATATATATATATATATATATATATATATATATATATATATATATAACCCAATTTGTCCTTCTATTTACCCATAGCTGGAGGCAGAAGAATAGGATTCACTCCTTTCCCAAGGTTATTAGCACGTAACTGAATGTAATAGCCTTGGATGGCAACTGCTCTAGGAGAAAGACAACTCTGAATTCAAAACTTGCTGAGGGTCGTTTGGGGACCTTGTGGCACGTAGTGCACCAGGTCTCTGTATTCGGCCCTTCAAAAAGTTTGGATGGTCCTGCACGAAATATTCACCACTATAATCAAATCTCATGTGCTGTCTGGTGGGAGATCCCGATGCAACTAAATTTTAATAGCATCTCCCACCAGCAAAGTTAAGAGAAATCTTTTGAACACTGAAATCTTCCACTTTGTTCTTTTATATTTTATATATATATATATATATATATATATATATATATATATATATATCTACCTCAAGGAAGGTGATAATGCCACTAAGACGCAAGGGGCTCAGTCAGTTATGTGCCATGCGTGATACACGCTTAGGTGATCATGTATCTTTCGATACATGAATGATGAGGCAGATTTTTTCCCCGCAGTCGGTGGCTATTTCTTTCTGCGTTAGACCAGTTGCCATCCAAGGCTATAGAACACAGTCTGTCCCGCTATTTACCCATAGCTGGGGGAAGAAGAAGAGAATTCATAACTTTCCCAAGGGTATTAGCACTTAGGTGAATGTAATGGATTCGACTATGGTTCGAAAACGGTTCTCTGATTCATCAGCATGAGCCGCTATCCAATGGAGTAAGTGATAGCGCAAGTGTCTACTCTGGAAATGTAACAGTATGAGAAATCTTTAGAAGAATCCCGAAACACAATCCTTAACACAAATCCAGGGACAAAACTGCAGTTCAAAAGATTTGGCAGATTTATGAACCGCACGATAGGCGAACCTGTCTACACCTACTGAGGAAATCTAAATACATCAATAGTAAATACAAATTCATATTTTAAGCGTTGACTTTAGTGGTACAGAGTTACAGTAGACTGTAGAATTAACCGAAAACCCAATCCTAAAACATGGGATAATCCTGTTCAGAAGACGTGAGAAGTGTGTGATCCAGACAATAGCTGAATCTATTTAATCCTACCATGTGTTCAATGACATATCCAGAATAAATGTCTTTTTTTTTTAATTATTAATGTTCGTACAATAAAAAGCTCAAGTGCCATTCCAGGTAGAGGCTTGTTAAAAGAGGTGTGTGATATGAATGTCATTGGAGAAAGTAGGAAGAGAACATTGGGAGAATATGGAGCATAGATATCATTTAAAACTTGACTTGAAGAGGGTATGATTATAGCGAACGAGGAAGCACCCAGGTGGGAGTCTTTTCTACAAAGCAGCCGTTCTTGTTAAGATTTTAGAATAATTCAATGCCCAGTTCAATCTTGGCGACAGTTTTCGAAAATGTAAATTTAGAAAAAAATATCTGTGCTCGTGGATTACCGCTGCCATGCAGCCGGTGCCAAATTAGCAAGAATATGGAGGAGGAAAATCAGCTTTCAAACGAAGTGCAGACTATACAATTCTCTGGTAGTCTTCATTCTCCTCTGTGTATGTGGTGTCGTTTGGTTTGATTTGTTTTACGGCACATCAACGTCATTGGGTAATTTAATGCCGACAACATTTTACCTGGTTGTTATGGCCCAGGTTAGGACCAAGGAAGAACAACACGTACACAAGAGTAGAAATAACGAAGGTATATTACACGAAATAATAATACAAGATGTGGAAGGTGTTAGTATGACTGTCAGTCTGGTTTAGAGTGAACTACTATCGGCTCGACTCGATTCGTCCCTCTCTCTTGAGAGGCGTAGTATACATAGTGTTAGGAAGAGTTCATTCTGTAGTTATAGGTAAGGACCCATGACACTGGTAATATTTTGCTTTCTCAAAAATCTATTTCTGGTAACATTTTTTGCCTCTAAAATGTATAGCTGGTAATATTATATTAAAACATGTATTGCTGGTAATATTTTTTTTTCAAAAATATATTGCGGGTAATAGTTTTTTTCTTCCAAAATTTATTTCTGGTAATAATTTTTGCAAAGTATTTCTGGTATTAAATCCTATTTTTACGCTTTTATAATGCTTGTTACCTCAGTTTCGGGGTTAACTATTTGCCCATAGTTGGGACCCTAATAGTTACTACCACCCCTGGTCAGGGTGCACCTGGGATCGACAGCAATTAAGAAGTGGTTCCACGCTCCTCAAAACCTCATGATCAGAGGCCTTGCTGTTGGACGTAGTTTATCGTCTTACCCTGGACGCGGATGTAGTTTATCGTCATACCCAGTACGTCCTGTGTATGTGAAACGGGAACGCTGTTTGCAGAAACAGAGATGATCCAAGCGTTTGTGAACAAATGTATGAGAAAACTCCTTGGCATTTTTTATTGGGAACATAAAACCAATGAGTTTGTGCGGGAAGTTTAGTGGGCCACGAATGACCTTTTCTCGCCCCTCTCAAACGGAGATTAATTGCGAGGTTTGGACACATTACAAGGCATGAGAGTCAGTGCAAGGCAATCAAAGAACAGATATGACTATACCAGAATTGCTGCTGATTGCCGTTGATCGACCCTTATGGAGGAGATTCAATATGGCTTACACATTACAAGGCACGACAGCCTGTGCAAGACCATCATGCAAGGCACCGTTGAAGATGGAGGTAGGTGAGTACGTCAACCGAAAACCGGTTGGACAATGGCAAATAATGGACAGTTATGAATATACCAGAATTGCTGACTGCCGTTAATCGACACTTATGGTGGAGATTCAATATAGCTTACACAATACAAGGCACGACAACCTGTGCAAGGCCATCATGCAAGTCATCGTTGAAGGTGGACGTAGGAGAGGACGCCAACGTAAAAATTGGCCGGAACATGCCGAACAATTATACTTAACACCAGGAAGAGGCTGTTTAAATTTCGAGGACGCTTAAGGAAGAAAGAAGGTTTGAAAATTTGATACTCACTGGACAAATTGAGGATGGACAAAGGCAAACAACACATAACGTTATGTAAAATGGTTGGCGGAATAGGGTTTAGGGGCGATAACAAAAAGTAAAAATTATCAAATGCTACAAATAACAGGAAATTTTGGAGAGCCATGATCGCCAACGTCCCGACGGGACACGGCAGACAAAAAAAAGAGAAGATACACTTCAAATACCTCGCTGTATGGATCGATTATATCAGACTTAGTATAAGAGATAAGGAAATTGAATTCCAATACTACAAAGCTAAACTCGTCATTCTCTTAAAAGACTCGTTAGATTGAGACATTAATATCAATGCCATGCATTGCATCCAAATTCTTCCGAAATGTCTAAATTATTAGCTATATAAAAACTTTTTCTTCTGTCAATTGTTCAAAATGTCTTCGAGTAAATGAGACTTGTAGAGAGTACTATAGTACATCAGATCTCAAAAACTGGTGCAACAAAATCAAAAACAAAGAATTTTACAAAATAGCACCAACCCCTTTATTTGAAGACTTTCCATAGCAGCAACAAAAATGGATAGCTTATGCATCGCAAAGAAGAAAATAATGATATAAGTCTTTGAACTACCACGTTACTTTAGCCGACCAAGCATAGAAATGATTACAATATGGGAACCAGTAATAAGGATTGCCAGAGAAAAAGCGATAATAACAAAACTTGCAATATGAGCTCTGGTAAAAATCATAAAATGATAACAGCAAAAATTGCAATATGAGCACTGGTAAAAATGGTTTCTGCAGACATTAGGTTTACAATATCCAGAAATTCATACACAGGTGTCCTCAAGTACACATGGCACACTGGATAAAGGCGTTGGTTAGATCTTGTGACAGGACCCAAAGAGTGTGTGTTCAATACCCGGTTTAGGCAGTGGAGAACATTCAGAGATAAAGGTAGATAACTGATAACTGACATCCATTAAACATGGCACGTGGAACTAAAACAGTCTACCCGAGTGAGCGAAATAAATGGTTAAGTTCGACATTCCAACCACCTGAAGAAAGGCCGGAGCGTACAACGACCGAAACGTTGTAATAACTATGGCGACAAATATGAGGACAATAGTCCGAATAATGTAAATAATTTAGATAAAAAGGTGGGAAGGAAATGTCAATAAGTACAAAAAAAAAGATTGATGAGATTTACTGGACATAAAGAGAAAACCTTTTTTTCTGAGAATCTTTTAAGAGAAATGTCTTGTAAATGTAAAGCCACAATAAGACGAACTGGTCTTTTAATGAATGCAGTGACGGTTATTCTCGTCATTCGCAATACCTTTGCCATTCTCAAACCAAACGGTGCAAGACAAAGACGCCATTTTAGCTCTTAATTGTGTAATTGTCTGAACATAGTTTGTAATAGTTTTACATAATTGGGTCAGTATGTAAAACATGAACTCA
>CAHIKZ030001724.1:692500-702500 GCA_903632075.3 Acanthosepion pharaonis
AGAAAATCCACAAAGCTTATAACTAATTTGGCATTCAGTTAAATTACCTCTCTACCCACCCCCGCGTTTATTTCTTAAGAGACTTGACTGCCTGACATGTGTACAATTATTGTAGCCATTTGTATTAGTCTTTAAGTTAATGTCTGGCTGCTGTTAGATGTCAAGCCTTTGCCTTGACACATTTGAAAGATAATAATTTCTATTTTTTTTCTTGTTCACTTAGTTTGAATTTAACATAGGTCATATTCGATCGATTGATCAAGATGAAGCTTTTATTTTTTTTTTTTTTTTTTTAATTCAGAAAATGAGGATGTATTTTGCTTTTGAAACGAAATTAATCGTTCACTCGCCAGTAGTTTACAATCGCCTGAGGAGACGCATCGTTATGTGTTGTAACACGACTGCAATTGTTTAGCGATCTTTACATGTTTCTTTTGTAATGCCCTGATATATATATATATATATATATATATATATATATACAGAAAGCAGAATATTATTTTTCTCTTGATGATGGCCATGTTGGCCAAACTAGTCGAGGAATCTAAATGAAATAATAATAAAAACGAAGGAATATTAATATACAACCCAATGTGTTTGAAGATTTTAATTTTTTAATATTTTTTATTGTTCGATATATATATATATATGTGTGTGTGTGTGTGTGTGTGTGTATTATGTGTAGATATATAGTGTGTTGTGCGCGTCTGTATGCACGTGTAGATATATATTAACGTGTGTGTGTAGGTGTGCGTGTGTGTGTGTGTGTGTGTGTATGACGCAAGCTGTCACGGATGCCAATATTTTAAATGCGCAGCAACGTATAAATGAACGCTGCTAAATGTGGAAAGCCTTTCTGAAGTCGAAACGAAACACGTCCGCCATCTTTCATTCTTGTTACTTCCTGTAACGAATGAAACATTATCGGCAATAATTACAGAAAATTACGCCGCCCGTTAAATAAATGCAAATCTGTGGGAAAGCAGATGCATGTACACAGATAGCAGAATATACGGACGTATACACAAATACATTGTAGATTCATTTTAGCGCTAATTCTCCCCCCATTTTTCCAAGTGATTCGAGTCGTAATTACGCATTTACGTATGCATGTCATCTTTATGTTCACGCCAATCTACCAGTAGGCTGTGCTGTGCAATCATTTCCGAGAATTAAAAATATTTTCTTCCGACATTCATAGTTTCTACCATTTCCATCGTTGTTATTCTCTTCACTATAGGTTATCTACTTCCACACGAATGATGATGGCAAAATATTTGACCCTGTGTAAAATTCGATCTTGTTTTCAAATTAAACAGAAATTTTATTTTTCCCGTTTTATCCTATTATATTTCTGCTTGCACCCCCCCCCCACAACTTTGTTAGCTCGCACGACCCTAGCCAATACCTCAGAAATAATCGACTATTACGTTTTGGTCGCGTGTAAAGAGAGGAAAATACACTATTTGATCTCAGTGAGAAAATGAAAGAAATAGAGAGAGAATAGGATGATCCTAATAAAAACAGATACTACACTTCGATCCTAGCCAAAAGACCGAGAAGCGATGGCGACCGCGATAAAAACGACGAAAATCGAGTAAGGAAATTACTAATAATAAATAAAATAACATTGTCTGCTGGATTGTATTTTAATTTATTATCAAGAGAAATATTCGCTAGAAAGAAACAAATAATGAAGGGAAAATTGAAGAGTTTAGTGTCGGTTGTTCTAGTTCCACATGCCAGGCCTCTTCCGGGTGTCTCAGCTCTCCAAGTTTTTGTTCACCACTGCCATAGCCAAGTATTGAAATCCTCAAGTACACATGGCCCAGTGGATAAAAGCGTTGGTCGGATTCAATGGCTTGACGCAAACGGTTGTGAGTTCAATATCTGGCTACTGCAGTGGTGAACAAAAACGGGGATATAACTGAGAAGAGGCACGGGCAGGTGAAATTGGATGAAATAAAAGGGTTCACTTAGAAACTTCAATCACCTGAAGAAGGCCGGACCGTACAACGTGAATGTGACAATAAATTTGAGGAGAACAGTCCGATCAATGTAAATAATCTAAATAAGTACAGTACGGGTGTATATTTATCCATGCGTAACTCAACGAGCACCAAGAAGGGCAACGTGGATTGGCCACGTCTCTAATGTCAGAGAGAACAGGTGGACTATTATAGCTATAGAGTGGACAGTAAGGATTAAAAAATTAGTGGGTGGCCAAAGTCAGGATCACGGGACGATCTGACACGACACCTCGGTCCCATATAGCCCAGTATGATCAGAAATAGGTCAGCCAGGCAGAGGTCAGTTCAACAGGATGGAAAAGGCCCTGGATTTCGATCGGGATTTGGAATCCAACGAGAGTAAAGATACAATACCTTGGCATTTATTGTATGGAAACATTACGCGAATCATTCCTATAAAGTAACATGCTTAGCTATTGCTGCCATTTAAGGCTGTAAAGTTCAGAATTTGTACCTGACATTTCAACGCTATGAGTAATTGCGAGGGACTTCCTTGTAGACAGGATAACGAACTCCACGCTCTAGTCTCTATTGGCTTATATTTTTTACATTGATATTCACCCTGTACAAAGCCCGGGAGCTACTCGGAATAGAGGTTTACGGAGTAAGAGGCACAGTTTATGCGGATAACCCAGGATGATAACCGTTAACCCTAGATGTCAATACGTTAAGATTGTATTGATCGGAGAAGAATCTTCTTGGGAATCGGTTCCAAAAAGCAGCGGTCCGTGGGAAGAACCTGCTCGAATGGAACTTCATCTGACCAATAGAATATGAAGGGGATGAGGATGGTTCATCAAAATGTGCGTGGCGTTGTGGGTCTTCGACTTGAAGTGTAGAGCGGCTTGCGACTTGGTGAGAAAGACGCTTCTGGCTTCCATTGTGACTGGAAGGCAAAGACTGACGGCAGTATCCGATTTTCGGCCTGATTTTGCTCTTGGAAAGGTAGAGGATAGCACAAGGAGTCAGGTACTTACTGAAGCAGTAGAGGGATGCGACCATTTTGCAGTCATCTTTAGCGATGGATAGTAAATACGAATTCCACTTGAGATCTGGGGTGAGTTTAACTTCCAATAAGTGTTCAAGGCAAGGGGTCTCCCTGAGGGAACATCCGTTCATCGTGATTGGTCATAGTTCAGGTTCTGATTAATTAAAAGAGAATCCAAATTTAGAATGTTATAATTAATTCAAGGATTCGTTCTATACGGCTCGTCAAATATGTGCGGGTTATTTAAAGAGAGAAAATATTTTTGGATTGTCAGATTTTTTTTTTTTAGATAATACTGATTTTAGTGATACACAACTTACTAATTAACCCAAAGCTGGAGTGAAATAAGATGGATTCAAAACTTTCCCAGCGGTTTTTCATGTAGGTGAATATAACAAACCCAACAAGAATTCAAACTCCGCTCTCAGATTCTCAGTCATGATCCATTACATCAACCGCACATCCAAACTTACAGCACCTATTACGGTCACCCATCTAATTACTAACCAGGTTCGACGTTGCTTAACTTCGGTGATCATCTGAGAGCCAGTGTCTCAACGTTATGTAACGTAAGACATGCCACCCACTCATCCAAAGCTTACAGCACCTGGTATCCCCTAGCGGTCACCCATTAAGATACTAACCAGGTTCCAAGTTGCTTAACTTCAGTGACCATCTGAGAGCCGATATCTCAACATGATGTCACCGTAAGACATAACAGCTCATCCAAAGCTTACAGCTCCCGGTATTCCCTAGCGGTCACCCATTAAGATAGTAAACAGGATCGACGTTGCTTAACTTCAGTGACCATCTGAGAGCCGATATCTCAACGTGATGTCACCGTAAGACATAACAGCTCATCCATAGCTTACAGCAGCCGGTATTCCCTAGCGGTCACCCATTAAGATAGTAAACAGGATCGACGTTGCTTAACTTCAGTGACCATCTGAGAGCCGATATCTCAACGTGATGTCACCGTAAGGCATAACAGCTCATCCAAAGCTTACAGCTCCCGGTATTCCCTAGCGGTCACCCATTAAGATAGTAAACAGGATCGACGTTGCTTAACTTCAGTGACCATCTGAGAGCCGCTATCTCAACGTGATGTCACCGTAAGACATAAACGCTCGTCCAAAGTTTGCAGCACCCGGTATTCCCTAACCGTCACCCATATAGGCATTAATCAGGTTCAACATTGCTTAATCGAGGGCCGGTGTCTCAGCGTGAGGTGACCGTAAGGCAATCCGCTCATCCAAAGCTTGCAACACCTGGTATTCCCTGGCAATTACGTATCTAGTCTCGACGTTGCCTAACTTCGGTGACAGTATAGGAACCGGCGTCTCATGAAAATCTGAAGGCGCATTGAGATCGCCAAGGAAGCATTCGAAAAGCTAAGCAGAGTCCAAAGAAATAGAAAAACTTCGCTAGAAACAAAGAAAAGAGGCCTAAATTATTACGTGATATCTGTCCTTCTGTAAGGCAGTGAGTGTTGGACAATCTCCTCAAAGATGAAGAAGAGACATGATGTAGCAGTAATCCTCTTTTTATTTATTTATTTATTTATTTATTTTTAAATAAATCAACTATGAAAAATTTGTCAAAGCGAATAATGAAATTGTTTCATCTCTGATTTCAAATAAATGGAATCTTGTGCAGGAGTTCAGTTCTGTCTTCTTTTAAATAATCAGTCAGTTAAGAGCCAAACTTGATATACGCTTCGGCGAAAATGTCTCTCCGCAACTTCTAAAACTTTGTTTCTCTAAATAACAGTTTCATTTGAATGTCATGTGATACACGATTGGGCGATCATGTCTCTCGGATGACTGACAAAGCAAAAGATTTTCACGCGGTAAGTTCCTTTCTGTTGTAGACTAGTTGCCAACCAAGCCTATAGGACTCAGTCTGCCCTGATCTTCCACCGATAAATAGGGAGAAAATAGATGGATTGAAACGTTTCCCATGGGAATTCGGGCGTAATTGAACGTAACAAATGCGACTGGATTTCGGGCTTGGCTTCTGTTAACAACGAATATAAAAACAATAAACCAAAGAAAATTTGGTATTATAAGAACATTTTGTCTCAGCCTATCATAGACGCATCTCACAACGTCACAGAGATAACGGCAAAACCATTTGTAATACCTTGTCTTCGCCGTTTTTCGTCTCAACAACTAGTCGATTAGTTTAGACTTGGATATTCATAAGTGTAAAAGGTAAGGATGATTTTTTTTTCTTCTGCTTGGCTAAGCGCTAAGCCAGAAACAACAAATCGATATAATCAATTCTAAGTGGTACTCAACCACTAATACTATAGCTGAAGACCAGCACTTAAGACGAAGGGCCGATTAGTCGAGAAAGGAAGTATCAGCTAAGTGATTTTCTCTACCCTACATTCGCGTCTCAGACGCCTGACAAAAGATAGTCCTAAAATCCTCACCCCAGATGATATTTTTTATAGATATTTTTATGTAATTTTATCATATTTTTCATAGATAGTTTTCAGATAATTTTATAGATATATAATTTTATAGATATATAATTTAGATATTTCAGAAATTTTATATAAAATATTTACATATTTTATGTCACCTTTTTAAATTCATAAATTTGAAAAAAATTTAAATATATAAAATTGCATACAATATTTACATTATTCGGACTATTGTCCTCATCTTTGTCGCCATGTTTATTACAACGTTTCGGCCGTTGTACGCTCCGGCCTTCTTCAGGTGGTTGGAATGTCGAACTGAACCCTTTATTTCGCTCACTGGGGTAGACTGTTCTAGTTACACGTGCCATGTTTGATGGATTCAGTTATCAGTTATCTCCTGTTAATTCACCTCTACAAGTTCTCCACTGCCTTAACCAGGTATTGAACTCACAATTCTTTGGGTCCTGTCACTGGATCCAACGCCTTTATCCACTGTGCCATGTGTCATAAAATATTATTAAAATATCAATAAAAAACAACCATGAAAAATATTTATAAAACATATCTGGAATTTCTAAAAAAATTATATAAATTTTGTATAAAGTTCAGTATCTGTCTATATTTCTGAGATGAGGTATTATGTACACTATTTACATTATTCAGACTATTGTCCTTATTTTTGTTGCCATATTTATTACAACGTTTCAGTCGTTGTACGCTCCAGCTTTCTTCATTTCGCTCTCTGGTGTAGACTGTTCTAATTCCACGTGCCATGCCTAATGGATGTCAGTTGTCAAACTAAAGAGCTTAGTTCGACATTCCAACCACCTATAGATATTTTTTTTAATATATTTTTTATGGATACGTTTATAGATATTTTATGATATTTTTTTATATTTTTTATAGATGTTTTTCATGATATTTTTATAGATATTTCATTAACAGAATTAGATTGCCGTGGAGCTCGTCTCAGATTTTTTCTGTAGTTATTTGAATCCTCATCGGTTTTCAAACAAATATAGACCTGTAATAAGCTCAGCTAAACGTATTTAAAAATCATCTGTCTATCAATGGGTTAGGGTTTTACCATGAGGCAGTAGTTTACAGACCTGTTTTCGTGGCTATAACCATTGCCTTGAATTCGATACCGGTTGAGGGCTCATAGCTTCATCTCTTATTACGCATAAATTTGAAATGGCCCGATGTTACCGTAAGTTCTATGCTAACAGTTTTTTTTTCTCTCGCAATACTCACTCGTGAAATTTTCTTCCAGATTCTTGCATTTTAGTCTAGTTTGATCTTCAAGAATTTAAATGTCAACTTTTATCTTCTGTCTTCTTAATTCTTTTTATTTTATTGATCTCGATCCTCTTTGTCTTATAATCTTTCACAGTCAGTAATCCCCTGCGTCAACTGGAGTAAAATGATATATATATATATATATATATATATATATATATATATATATATATATATATGTATGTATGTATGTATACTTTAAAAATGAGATCAGTCGATCCGCTGCCTTGGTCTCAACCTTACGGTATTCTCAGTCGATTTTTATCAAAGGATTTCTGAACGTTTTATTTATAAAAAAAAATAATGAACGTCATATTATTTTAGCGTTGAGTGACATAGAACGGGAAGAAGTAAAAGAAGAAGAAGAAGAAGAAATGGAGGAATGTAGAGAACATGCTATTTTCATATTGTTAACTGAAAATAAGACCTCACAAAATCAACTTATCTAATGCACTAGTCATATATAGAAATAAATTCAACCATAATTTTGATTTTAAAAAATGCTACATTCATCAAAAAAAAAAAAAAACTCATTCAGAAGGAAAATTCTAGAGAGTGACGCCATAGAATATTACCAAAATATTAATCTACGCCCAAGCTTTTTCCCTATTTCACCTTTCTTAACAGAATTACTGCCCTCCCAAACAAACTTACACAACAATATCGTAAAATCAAAAGAAAATAGTTGAATCCGCTAACACAGCTATAATGACAATATTCTCAACACGTGACAATAATTGACGTTATTTTCAGTTAACAATATGAAAATAGCGTTCTCTACATTCCTCCTGTTGCTAAGAACATTCTGTTTTTTGTTATTATTAGTTACTTTCTTTAATTAAATTCATTTTGTTTTTTTGCTTTAAGAAAGTCCACATTGGACGAAACGCGTAAGCAATAATAGAGTTTAGATTCATATATATATATATATATATATATATATATATATATATATATATATAGTTCTGTCTACCCAAGGCTAGGTACAGCATGTGGTGTGGTTTTCAGGTACTTTCAAAGGTGCCACAGGATCCATTCCGATAACATCAGGAAATCTCCTTCCTGACAAATCGACAATAGAGAGATTCATACCCTGGCTTCATGGTCAGAAAACGAACGTTCTGCACACATGGCCACTTCTAACCAAACGCCGGAATTTTGTTGAGATATCCGTCTGTCCACTCGTCAGGGAATATCAGCAATTGACTGCCACTCATATATAGCGCGACCACACAAAGGTGAAAACTTTATGTCTCCTCCTACTAGACAGAAACACATATACAGTTACGAATACACAGTTCCATCCGATACCAAATTAGACATATTAGAATGTTTATAAACGAACATACATATTGAATTGACTAAGGTTTCAACAGCTGACCCTGGATAATCGAGCCAAACATAATTGAAAATACCATGTTTTTGTCTTTGGTTCGTTTTCTATCAATCTGTAAAGAAACATTAATAAAAGTGAAACATTATATGTTGATAAACGTTGAAAAGGGCAACTTGAAGATCTTTGTCTTTTTGCATCTACCTATCTTTTTATCTAGACATCTTCTTTATCTATCTATACAAGTCTGTTAGATATCTATCGTTCTCAGTCTATTCATATCTATCTATCTATCTATCTATCTATCTATCTATCTATCTATCTATCTATCTATCAAAGTCTCTATAAGTCTAGATCTGTTCATATATCTCATTCGTTTCATATCTCTCTCTCTCTCTCTCTATCTATCTATCTATCTATATATATATACGAGTTTCTTCGTATCTATTTATGCACATATTTATATCTATCTATCTATCTATCTATCTATCTATCTATCTATCTCACACTCTTCCTATCAGTGTATTTTTATATCTATCTACCTATCTATGTCTCTTCGTATATATATGTGTGTGTGTGTGTTTGTATCTATCTATTCATTCCTACCTATCTCACTATGTCATTTTCATTCTTTCTCTATTTCTATCTAAGTTTCTTCTTATCTATCTATCTATCTATCTATCTATCTATCTATCTATCTATCTATCTATCTATCTCAGTCTGTTCCCTATCTATCTATCTATCTATCTATCTATCTATCTATCTCAGTCTGTTCACTATCTATCTATCTATCTATCTATCTATCTATCTATCTATCTATCTATCTATCTATCTATCTATCTCAGTCTGTTCCCAGTCTATTATCTATCTATCTATCTATCTATCTATCTATCTATCTCAGTCTGTTCACTATCTATCTATCTATCTATCTATCTATTTATCTCAGTCTGTTCACTATCTATCTATCTATCTATCTATCTATCTATCTATCTATCTATCTATCTATCTATCTATCTATCTATGTTTGTTCACATTTAAGTATCAAAAGTATCTTTGTATGTCTCCCTAGGTCTATTCCTATCCATCTGTATAGGCGTGGTCATATTATATATATATATATATATATATATATATATATATATATATATATATGAGCATTGTCACTAATATTTCCTCCAGTCGTATACATCACACCCAAATCATTATCTGTGTCTGAATTGCCCGTCTCACCCAGCGTTTCTCTGTTTTCAACATTTTCTTTCCTGCTCTTTTATTTCGTCTCTCTCCATCTCTCTCAGTGTTTTTTCTTTGTCTCTCACCATCTTTGCCTCACTTTCTCTCTTTCAATCTTTCGACAACCACTTATTATGAATAGTAATCGCCACATTCTAGTCTTTTGTTCCTCACGGTAAAGCACTCGAAAATATGACTCCAATCTCGGCGCAAAACTACATAAAGAGACAATCGATCCCATTCGATCTCCAACAATGGTAAGACGAACTGAAAATGGGCATAAAATGTGCAAAAACTGAGATGAAAAAAAAAAAAGTGAAAGTGAAAGTGAAAGTGAAAGTAAGTCAGGTAGAAAGAAAGATTTACACAAAAAAGAAACAGATATGGGTTCATAAACATTATCATCGAGAACAAAATCAATAACAATACAAAGATTTGGACTTTACTTGCATTATTAATCGAAGTAATAGTATTAATCGATTTAGTGTTGCTAGAATTTGTATAATAGTTATTAACACTAGCAGCAGTACACTAGTTATTTTGTATTATTTATTTTAGTACTAAAACTATGGTAAATATCTTCACATGTTATTGATGTATGTCTTCTATTTCTTCTTCTTGTTCTTCTTCTTCGTTGTCTTTTTTTTACTACTACAAGAAAATCTTTTTCTTCTTTGTGCTGAGTC
>CAHIKZ030001724.1:707500-725000 GCA_903632075.3 Acanthosepion pharaonis
TTTGATGTATGTCAGTTATCAGTTATCTCTTGTTAATTTCCCTCTGAAACTTCTCCACTGCCTTAACCGGGTATTGAACTCACACTCTTTGTGTCGTTAGTTAGATCCAGTGACAGGACCCAAAAAGTGTGAGTTCAATACCCGCTTAAGGCAGGGGAGAACATTCAGAGGGAAATTAACAGGCGATAACTGATATCTGATGAGGACAATAGTCCGAATAATGTAAATAACGTACCATTTGTAAAAAAAGACAGAGGGAGGCGACGGCATGTCTGTGAGAGAGCGACTGCAGACGAGATGCTAGATCAGGGCCAATTACGTTGCATATCTGTCTTTGGATCTTATCAAGAACCTTGAGAAAAATATAAGGGGCACCAGACCATATATGGCAACAATACTCCATGCAAGATAAGTTGAAATTGAATTTGTTTCGGTGAGCTATCTCAGACGCAATTTTAAAAGATTCATTATAATGTATCTGGATACTGGGACTGATGAATTGGGATCCAATTGGGAATGATATAAACGGCTGGATTTCTGTTGTAGAGTAGTTTTCACAGTGGAGGCTTGTATTTCTCTAAGTCGGTCCTAAAAGGGTTCGATGTACAAAACGGTAGGAACTTGAAATAATAGTTAATGACTCAGCAATCTAGTTGTGGTGAGGATAATTTAATGTCCGACATCGACTGACTCACACAACTCCACTGAGCCCAACTGGCGACCGCTACTACTACTACTACTTATTATGCGTGGGAGAGTCTATTACAATAGAATAGGTAATGTTCTGGTATAACAATTTCAATCACGTAAAGGAAAGTTGAAACGCAATAAAATCTAAGTAAACAAGTAATCTATGAATGTTCAAATAGAAAAAAAAACTACAAAAAAGATTTAAGGAAAAACTTGCACATTTTTTAAAGCCTAGTTCTTACTCATTTCTGTTTAAAGTTATCGGAACATATAGCGTGAGTTGATTAATTATCAATATTGACAATTTATGGGGGTCACTGATCGAGAGAAGAAACATCAATCAAGATCATGTTGCAGAAAAATGACACCTTAACTGTTTAAGCGAATTTGAAAGCTCAAAGATCAGGGGTTAGACGCGTGGCTCAGAAGAAGTCAATTCTAAGAACATGGAGATTTAAACTGAGGTGATGTGTTAAGAAAAACGGATGGACTTGCCTCCTCACAGCCATATTCGATATTTACGACACGCTCATCCGAATAGAGCAGGAGTGTACGCGATCGTGACGTTGGTTTAAACGACGAAGAAGGAGTTGATCCAGATTTCGAGTTTCAAAACAAAGAATATCTAACAAACCTTTGAACCATGCCTACCAAAGATTGCAAATTAAAACAAAAAAAAAGAAGAAAAAAAGCAAACGTATCGCGGTGTCAAAAAAAAACTTGAGGAATTATGCAACACGTTTCATATTCCTAATCCATATTGAAGTTGAAGTCTATGTTTGTTTTAACCAGAAATAATAATAATAATAATATTAATAATAATAATAATGATAATAATAATAATTTTGCTTATTGACATAGCAGAACAATCTGAGAGAAACACCGTGAAAATTCTCGAGAAATTGTTCCAAATACAAGGATCTGGATATCGAGATTAACAGGATGTGGGAAATGAAGATTGAGACTGTACCAATAGTAATAGGAGCACTGGGCCCCGTGAGAAAAGGAATGGACAATCTTACTAAAAGTGTCTCAGGTAACATCAACATACAAGTTGCCGAGAAGATCATCCTACGAGGAACATCCCATATACTATGAAAAGTGCTATGAGTTAAATGACAATTCTCCTATAGGGCCTAAGGACCATAGTTTGAACCCGCTTCTACAGGATACAAAGCAGGAATATAACACACAAACAATAATAATAATAATAAATAGTTTCAAAGTTAGGTTTAGGGGTAAAGATCTTTTTTTTTAAACATCCACCTAATTTCGGTATATTTAATTGAGGTTTGTCCCACTTACGAAAATACAACATAACATTCTTATTAATACACGCTCACCTTTAACAATTAAGTTAATAACGCGTATTATTTGAGATTTGTTCCACCTAAAATATAGGATATAACATTCAAATTCATATATGTATATATTCGACAGTGTTTCCTCGTGCAAAATGGACGCAGGTAGAATTTTTATGGAGGTTGTATTTTGTTTAGTAAGATATCTTGAATGCGTCGGCCATTAAACAAAATAAGCACCATGAAAAAAAATTTTATTTTTGGAAGAATTTTTTAATAAAGAGAATTATATTCCGATGAAAAGCGAATAAAAAAGTGGTTAATCAGATAATTTAGCAAAAATAAATTTCTTCCAGTGAAATAAGAATTCTTTCTTTCTATGTGCCGTGTCCTTTCAGGACGTAAGCGTGCATGGCTCTCCACTTTCCTCTATCCCTTGCAGCTTTCAACAAATGCCTTCCTTCTCCTACCCACCCCAAAAACCACGTTCTGTTATCCACTTGCTTAAGGCCGCCAGGTATGTCATGCGTTGTTTTCCCTTGAGTGAGTATCAGATTCTCCAGGCCCTCCTTCCTCATTATTCGTCCCAGCTTCCTCTTCCTGATGTTAAGTATAAACCTCCTCCTTGTTTGCATCCTCTCTAAGACTTCATCGTTGCTTACACGCTCGGGCCATGATATCCTTAGCATCCTTCTGTAGAACTACATCTCCGTCGCCTCGAGTCTCTTCTTCATCTTTGAGGAAATCGTCCATATTGAATTAGTCTTTGATATACAGCAAACTATTTTGCTTATTGGAAATATTAACTTTAGTCTATTAGATCGAAATTGAAAATAATATAAAAGCTTGAAGAATGATTTTTCATTTTTTTTAAATTCATTTTAAACCTAAGTTCCGTTTTTTTTAGTGAAACCCATATTATTATTATTATTAACAGAAAAAAAACGTGACCACCCCTCATAAAAAAGAACCCCATTTTAAGTTGACACGCGACTAAAAAAGCGAAGTTAATGCCAAAAGGGCGTAGAATATTTAACTGAATCACCTGGTGTACGTCTGACCGGCCATGACACTCAGATTGTAACCCTGATGATTGACATAATTTAAACCGTGCCAAAACGATTAGAAATGAAATTCAAATATGGAGACGATCAAAATTTTAATATGGTTGGCTCAATCTTGCTGGCGGGTTATGAAGCGTTGTAACTCGATTTCCAGATACAAGTATCAGCCATCTGGCTTGAACGGGCAAATTCATGAAGAGACTACGGATATTAAGAGAAGTCTGGGCATAGAAAATTGGCGCAATTGACAATAAGAAAAACGAAAGTAAAAAGTCGATAGCGTGTGGGTAGATCCATGTTCTCAACACATCAGTCAACGTGCAGGAATGAGGTAAGAATAAAATGAAGTGAAGTCGATAGAAACGACTTTTTATTCAATAAAGTCACTGCGTGGAAAATGGCGGGAGGTGAATCTGAGAGATGATTTTAATTTATTGCATGATTTTTCTTTTCGCAGCTACGTTAACTTTCACTTTCACTTTCACTTTCACTTTCATATGCCACTGTTTTGTTTCTCTTTGTAATTTAATCCTGGAAATCATGCAACAACTGCAAAGACATTTGACGAATCTTACAAGTGTGTCTAAAGTGTTCACAATCAGTCGTCCTGATATTATTGAAATAACAGAATACATCAGAATAATTCTAATAAACTGTGCGAACGCAATAAAAGAGTCGGAATATTACAAGAGCACCTAGAAATGGCCACATGAAAAAGCTATACTGGAGAATAGAAAAATACAATTCTTTCAGATTTTCTATTTCAAACGAATCACACAATCCAGTCGATTAGACCTCATGATGTTCACTAATATCAAAAGTCACTCACGTTACCAATAAAATGAAATAAACGTCCGTTGAACAGCCTGTGATCTTCGCAATAGAGGACGGAATGTTGAAAATTTACGATTTTCATTTTCTCTCATTGTGGGTTAATCAGATATAATATGGAATAAAAATGAGAATGCGTGGAATTTCTTCATCTGAGACACAGAGAAAACAACTCAACTGACGACCTCCGACCACATCGGGATGCAGTACAAAATAATCCAATTGGATTTACGTCTTCTCAATTAATTGTAATTAACTGGTCACCTGAAATTGTTTACCTTTCTTATAGTGAAGTAGGCCATACTTATCATGAAGACTACACAATCGGTGTTTGTTCATATAAAGAGCAACAACATTCATTTCTCCTGAGCCGACCAAGCATAGAAATGAATACAATATGGGAACCAGTAATAAGCAGTGCCAGAGATAAGCGATAATAACAAAGAAAATTGCAATATGAGCTCTGGTAAATATATACAATGATAACAGCAAAAATTGCAATATGAGCACTGGTAAAAAATGTTGCTGAAGACATTAGGTTCACATACAGCTGTCCTCAAGGACGTATGGCATAGTGGATAAAGGCGTTAATTAAATCCAGTGACAGGACCCAAAGAGTTTGAGTTCAATACCTCGTTAAGGCGGTGTAAAACATGGAATGTCGTTATTGTTACTTAGAAACCTAGGTTGAGAGAGAAATCGTTTGTTGTGAAATGTTTGAAATCAAATTGTATTTTTAGCGTCAGTATGGGCCTAACTTGTGCCGACTTATTTTTAATTTACTTCAACGTCGAAGACGTCTTGGGTTATCGAGCTCGTGTTTCAGTCAACAAGACCTTTGACGTTCATCTCTTTTTGCTGTCCTTTCTCGTCTGAATCTTTCTCAGAGTATCCTCACCAGTAAATATCTCTGTGGCCCTTCTAGTGCTGATACCATCGGGAGAGATAATAATCTTGTCTATTAAATCAGATTTCTTTCTTATTTCCGTCTTGCAACTCTTAGTGCAGTCTCTCTTTTTTTTTGTACTTATTCTTCAACTTGTGCTTTTATTTTTTTTTGCATTCAGACTGTCGTCAACAGAAGTAAACAAAGACGAAGACTTTGTCTATATTTCTGAGATGAGGTATTATGTACAGTATTTACATTAGTCGGACTATTGTCCTCATCTTTGTCGCCATATTTGTCACAACGTTTCGGCCGTTGTACGCTCCGGCCTTCTTCAGGTGGTTGGAATTTCGAACTGAACCCTTTATTTCGATCACTGGGGTAGACTGTTCTAATTCCACGTGCCATGTTTGATGGATGTCAGTTATCAGTTATCTTAAAAACCTTAAGGAATCAGCACATATGCTAGGTCACAAAAATCTCCTGAGCCGACCAAGCATAGAAATAAATACAATATGGGAACCAGTAATAAGGAGTGCCAGAGAAAATCAATGATAACAAAGTAGCAATATGAACTCTGGTAAAGACATGCAATGATAACAGCAAAAATTGCAATATGAGCACTGTTAAAAATGATGCTGAAAACATTAGGTTTATAATACTCAGAAGTTCATACCCAGATGTCCTCAAGGACACATGGCACAGTGGATAAAGGCGTTGGTTAGATCCAGTGACAGACCCAAAGATGGTGAGTTCAATACCTGGTTAAGGCAGTGGAGAACTTTCAGAGGGGAAATTAGCAGGAGATAACTGATAACTGACATTCATCAAACATGGCACGTGGAATTAGAACAGTCTACGAAAGTAGTGATCGAAATAAAGGGTTCAGTTCGAAATTCCAACCACCTGAGGAAGGCCGGAGCGTACAACGGCCGAAACGTTGTGACAAATATGGCGACAAAGATGAGGACAATAGTCCGACTAATGTAAATACTGTAAAGACGAAGACGTATCAACATGACATTAGTATTATTTAAGTTAACATTAATTTGTATTAATTTGATTACAGTAGAAGCCGAGGTTTTAATTGGAATGAAAGCTAAACAATTTTTCAATTGTAACAATAAAGCGTCTCTGATCACCAGAGACCAAACACAGGCGATCCCGTTTTGAATAAGTAGATCACGTGATTATAAAGGAAATGTATATATGGAAATTAGCGTGGCGTCTAATTGATCACTATTTCTACTCTATCCTCTATTACTATACGGATCGCTATTCTCTATACTATTACCTATACTATTTCTCTATACTGATCACTATACGGATTACTATCAGATCACTATTCGGTGATTACTATTCGAGCGAGTATTATCGAGCAAGTACTATTAGTGTTATTCGAAGGCGTCTGACACTAGTATTATTCAACGGCGTTACTATAGCTGTATCCGCGATTACAAAGTCTCTACTACAACGAGCATTACGAAAGTGACAACGAGTATTCGCTGACATTACAAAAGTGGCAAAGAGTGTTCGTTGACATCACAAAACCTATATGCTATCACACACATTCGCACAAACATCTTCACACACGCACTCAATTTTACATACACACATAAACTCGCGCATACATACACTAACGCATACACTCATGCAAACCTAAAAAATAAAGCATTGAAGTCACACTCTTGGGAATGTTATGAATACTCATGTGGACTTAACTCTTCAGACTAGTTAGGGGTTTCATTAAAATAATTTAACAAATTGAATCCTCGTTGTGGTCAACTAAAGCATTTATATACACGCTATTTGTCCGTTTTTCTATATATTTACACTTTTTGAAATATTATAAACATTTTGCAGGAATTAAAATAAGTATAGAATGGAAAGAACTACATTTCTTAGTTCCACCAATTCTAATCTTCCCGGCTAAGAAACGCTATGCTACGCACATTGTACCAAATCATCCTCGTTCTATCCGTAATCCACTGGTGAGAAGTAAAAATGTCTAAAAGTAATCGAAGCATTATTAATAAAAAAGAAAAAAAAAAAAACCCAAAATATCAAATATGAACACATCCAAAATTTGCTGAGTAAAACATTTCTATAACTATCGATACTTACTTTTATGTAAATAAAATATGTAAATATTAGATCCCTCCACTCTCCGAATATAATTAAAATATCCCCAAAAGTATAAAGTCTAGATTATTCAGAAACTCTTCTTGTAGAACGATGTTTGAGGTGTTACAAATTCATGACGGTCGTCTTCGAGTATAGAATCCAGAGGTTGGCAGTGAATATTTCGGAGACAGTAGGAAAGCGTACTTTAGGTTCGCAGTGGATATCGTAGCAGAGCATAGTTCTTCCTTCTGGCATCTTCGCCTGACAAGTTGGCACTGGTCATTCCGGTAAGGAAAACAAAGATGGCCGCCTTTATACACGACGGATACAATGTTCTGCGGCTTCTGATTGGTCAACCTTCTATTGGTTGACTATAAAGGGAATTAAGTCATTTTGACTAACTCACTAGTTACATATATATATATATATATATATATATATATATATATATATACACAAAAAACTGTAACATGAGGAAATAAAGAAAGAATATACCATCTTGTGAAGCACTGCTCTGTGGAATCATCTCCCAAAAGGATTCTTCCTCGTTACTTCAATTTAGCCTGTTCAAGTCTAGAGTTCACCGTTACCTTTCCCGCATGACTGTGCCTCTTAATCTGTAACCTTCTACCTCGAGTGGCTCATGGACCTTCTACTGAGTGAGTCTCACTGTAAAGAAAAGTGAGAGTCGCCAGTTAAATTATGTTTAAATTCCCTTGGACCATAGTTGTTCCATAGCGCTGACTTCTTTTAAAACTTTTTCCTTAAAATTTTAATATGATCTAATATAGCCGGACTGAATCATTTTCTAAGTTGGTTCACCGAGTCATGCTAGACTTTATTTTATCACCAGAATTTTTCTTACATATTTATCCATGCTTCGAATATCGCTACCACATACGGTTTGATGCTTCTCGTATATATAAAGAGAGACTGTTGACAGTATCAAAAGGAGAATCTGCAATATTATTCGTCCAGACCTAGCATATCGGTGTCACCCTCGAAGTTTTTTTTTTTTCCAGTAATGTAGCTTCTCTATATCTTTTCCATGAATACTTTCATGATAATTGTTCTGATGAAATTTCCTCTATAGTATCTAGAATTTGAGCGCTGTACTAGATTGGCAGACAGGTCTCATCATTTTACAGCTGAACTAACAGTTTCTTCTCTCGCAATTCTCGCTTGTGGAAATATCTTCCTCCTCCTTTCTTTACGGTGTCAATCGTTATTGACTGTCTTCTTGATTTCTCTTCTTTTATTGTTCTTCTCCTAATAATGGGTTTCTTTTTAAGCCTAAAATTAGATTGGCGACAAGGTCGCGTCATTTTGCAGTTGAAATAGCTAGATGTAACCGTAAGTTTCATGCTAAAGAACTTTATTACAGCTCCTTGTTTCCTAGTCAACTTAAATCTTCAAAAATGTATAAGTGTTGAAACTTGACTAATGCATGGAATAATAATGCAACACAAAATGTACTTAGAACAAAATGTATTGAAACAAGAAAGTGTACACAATATTTACATATTGTCTTTTGTATATTCCTGGTAAGACCGTTCCTGGAGAATGTGTTGACTGAGTCGCAGTCGGGCAGAGTCTCTGTTTGAATCTCTTGATTCCTCCCTCTCTTCCCGGTACCAACCATATTTATATGGTCGGTACTCCACTATGCAATTTAGGTGGATCCTACCACAACAATAAGCAATGTCAATTGTTATCTACTGTCTTCTTGATTCCTCTTCTTTTATTGATCTCGCTCCTTAATAATGTTTTTTTCTCTTTTTTAATCTTTCACACTTAGTAACCACTTATGTCTTAGTAACCGCTTATGTTTTAGTAACCGCTTATGTCTTAGTGGCTATATTGCGTTGCTTGGGTTGAAATGATTAAAAAGATATTGACATCAGATGTTTCTATGATGATAAGACCACAATACATACGTCTTCGTTTTAGCATTGTGCCACTGAGCTAATGGACAGAAATAAAATTTAAGTAAAATTTGATGTAAAGCAGAAACGAATAAAAATTCAAATTAAATACAAAGTATACAACGTAAAATGTCCATGTTTTTACCTGCAGAGAAAGCGGTGTTTGGATTGTCATGAGTTGTAATTTTAATTAAACACGTAAGCAATAAAAAATAATTCAGCAAAGAAAAAGAATTTCTCGGATAGAACATGGACAGCCCTTGTTTAAACTCGAGGAGAGGAGAAACCAGAGAAGGAATACTGGCGCGGACAAAAAATAAAATTATAAAGACGTTCAAATAAAAAGTGAAAGTGAAAGTGAAAGTGATAGCAGAAAAACATAAAGGAAAAATATTTTAGCGAACGGTAATGGAAATGTATACTATTTGAATAAGACACAAACATTGGCTAAACGCAGCCGTAGAAATGGCGAATGATACTAATATTGTTAGATGATTGCATTTGTAATAGGGGAAATGTATTGATGGTGATACATTGCATGTATTCATTAGTGGTAAACATGGCGAGAAACAGAAAGAAATTGTGTGTAAGCAAAATAAATGTTTACCAACACAGTCATAAACAATTTCAACAGAACAATACAGATACGTGTGAAAGATTACACACACACACACACACACACACACACATATATATATATATATATATAATTATTTATTTAAAAAAAATTATAACATAAATATGTTATAAAATCACTACAAAAATAGCCATTTTGTTTCAACACCTCTGATATATATATATATATATATATATATATATATATATATATATATATATATATATATATATATATTTAAATGATAGACTCTCCCGTCGTTTTTTCGACGTATGAGTGTCTTTCTGTTCAGTTTTTATGTTTATGTTTCGTATGAGACAACAATCCTACACGGGGTTTGCAAACAAAACAGCACGAAGGGCATACTGAATGGTTAACCGTCATATGGTCTGATGTATTTGCTCGAGATTTAGTGTTAATTCTTAATTCTCACGGATGGTTGAGAGGATTCCTTTCAAAGTTAATTATTCCTCGGTGGCAGGCGCATCTTCAGTTTGATCGGTTTTCAACAGCAAGTTCGAACTCCTCTACAGGGACGTTTGCAACATTTGAATTATATTTAATTTTGTCCTTAAAGCGTAGCCAAGGACGTCCTACATTACACTTATAAAAAAGTTGATTATACATGAGGATTTTTGGCATCCGATTATCACTTACTCTGATGATATGACCAGCTTAACTGAAATGTGACTGCATTACAACCGACGCCACATTTGTAAAAATATATATATATATATATATATATATATATATATATATATATATATATATATATATATATATAAACAATGAAGTCAACACTTAGAGGCCACAGGCTATTTCTTGCTATACGCAAACGTCAGACCTGATCATTGTGCCTAGCATGAAACAGCCTGTCGCCTCTCAGTGTTGACTTCAATGTTCATTTTTATATTTACACATGCTCTATCTCTGATATTGAGCACTTTATCCCATAAATATAGCATAGTTTAAGAGTATATTTCTTTATTTATGTATATATATATATATATGTGTGTGTGTGTGTGTGTATATATATATATATATATATATATATATATATATATATATATATATTTAAAGAAAAAGAACAGTAAGATATATAATCCGGTGTTCTTATAGATATTTTCTTATTTACAAAATAGTGCTCAATGTAAATTTACAGAACATTAATATTATAAATTAATTGATTTAAAATATGGTTTTTATCGCTACACAGTTCTAACTATGTTTCAAAATTCGCTTGAGGATGAAATGGAACTAATGTCTTTAATTTAATTACAAAATTAAATTCGGGGCTTTTAGCTTCCATTTTTGAAACATGGTTAGGACTGTGTAGCAATAAAAAACATATTTTAAATCAATTAATTTATAATATATATATATATATATATATGGACTAGAAAAACGAAGTAATGTCGAAATGAGAGGAGTATATTTATCAAAGAATGTGTGTGTGTGTGTGTGTGTGTGTGTGTGTGTGTGTGCCAGAGAGACAGAGGAAAATGTATAGCAGGAGGGATAAACAAAGAAACTGAAAAATCTATGATTTTAGAAGTGCAGAAATAGATGTTGTTTCAGTTAAAACGTGTGACGTAATTAAAGTAAACGGATGCACAGTCACAAAGTTAAGAAAAAGAAAGAAACGACTCGATAAGTAAATAAAGTAAATCAAAAAAAAAATTAATTACGTTATACTGGAGACATTCGAATAATCAGAATAAGTGAATACGAGAATAAACAGAATAGAAGAATAAAGATAATGCTAGAATATGAGGCTCCTAGTCTTTTCTATTTTAGTATTTACCACCTGTTCTGTTTAATTAAAACGTGTTATTAGAAACGAAAGACCCGACGGGGCACTTAAGCGTGGGTGGATGCAATAATCAAAGACGTGCTTTGTTCAACTGAATATTGTTTTAAAAAAATGTAGCATTATATATCTTACTGTTCTTTTCCTAATATATATTCCTCGTCTACAACGCCTATTTACCGTTCAGTAAATGTAGCTGTTACCATTAATACTTAATATTAATAATGATCTCGCAGAAACAAAGTAGACAAAAAGAAGGAATACGCAAAGGACATGTAAAAGGAGAAACGTCTTATCATTTCAGTCGAAAACAAATACATTTGTTTGGGCATATAATCTAGCCAATATCTTTATTTTCTTTCTGTTTCATACTTTTCCCTTATATATACGTAGTATCCGAATCTCATACAGACAAACTATAATCATGATACACTTACATACATAAAGTAATATTTACGTTTTTTTTTTTTTTCACTTAGGCTTATAATCCATTATTTTTGGAGCTTCGAATGGACGTGTCGTCTCTCCTTGAGTTCAGAACGCCATAAATTTTACTAACGCTGCTTGACAAGTCAAATGCACGTGAAACCTAGTTAACCAATGAAGGTCAACCGAAACAAAAATAAATTACCAGAATTTAATTTTTGTTCCATATTTCACTCTGATGTATATTTAATAAAAGTGAAGCATATTAGATACATAAACGTTTCCTATTTGTTATAAATTATCATTATTAATTATGATAAGTTTATGATCATAAAAATTATAAAAATAAAAAATCTACCAAGAAAGATAAAATGTTGGGAGAACAAATTTCCTGTGGATATTCTAGGGATAAAAACATTTCTATACACTTTCGTCTGAGTAAAGTGTTTTGTCTTTAGTTAAAGTAACATTTTTTTTTAAATCTAAATTATGATCAAAGTAATTACGGCGGACAATTAATGCGCCATAAAGTTATTGTTAGCAAGGAATGACATAGCATCAAGCAAAGATAAATTTGCTTCTGTTTCGTGAGTGAAATCTGGCGTAGGCTTTACTTGGTTTAGTTTATCTACTAGGTCAGGTAAAGTAGTTCTGTGAGGATATATTAATAATGTGTCATCAATATATGGAACATATGTTCATTGTTTAGATAAAATACTCTGGAAAGGACCAGATTCCACAAACTATAAGAAAATACAGGCCAAAATATAAACTTTATCCCATATATATATATATATATATATATATATATATACATATATATATATATATATATATTTAGGCAGCAATCCTTCCTTTATGCATGTTTCATTAAAAACGACAGACAAGGTACTACGGTTGAGCTTTTTATTTAATTTTTCTTGTGTTCTTTGAAGAGCTTTCTTTACTTGACAAAGGGTGTGTAAGAACTGTCCGAATGTTCTCTGTTTCCGAGCGCTTTCGGCTATATCTTTAGCCATTATCAAGGATGATTCAATATCAGCTTAGAAGAGTGTGTGTGTTCCGTGTACGTTCAGCGTATGGTAGTGATGTTTTTAGTTTCCGAATACGGTTAGCACATTGTGGCTTTGTTCATAGTTAATATTGTTAAGAGTTGGCTTTTTCTTTTTTATTATTAGAGCTTCCATTATTTTTAGTCTTTTTTGCAAGTGGATGCAGTTAATATATTTGTGTTTTTTCTATATATATATATATATATATATATATATATATATATATATATATATATATGTGTGTGTGTGTGTGTGTGTGTGTGTGCGCGCGCGTCTGCGTGTGCGCGTGTGTGTGTGTGCGTGTTGAGCTACGAGGGAGACATTTTTAGCCAAATGTGTTGTTTGAGTAAATGTCACCGGAAGAATGCCGGAGTATACAACGGCCGAAACGCCGTGAATATGGCAATGATGAGGAGGACAATAATCCGAACAATATAAATAGTGTAAATAGGATTTTAGTAATTGTGAAATTATAGACAAACAAAATGAAAAAAAAAAAAATATATATATATATATATATATATATATACTTTTTAGATAGATAGATAGATAGATAGATAGATAGATGGCCCAATTTATAAACTATATATCCAGAGGTCTAGATTTGGTCGTGAACTCATTGACAGAGGTATAAAATAAGAAAACGAAGTGTTTATGAGATTTTATGAAAAAAACTATCACGAATATAGAAAATGGAAAAATAAAATTCAAATATGATTATTAAAAAGAAAATAAGAAAGAAAAATGCGAAAACAAAAAATTGCTTAAGGAAAACTTCAATAACCTTATACTTTTTTCTAACATACATCAAACTTCTAAAGCAACAAAATAAACGGCAACACACAAAGAATACTCGCTCTTGAAATATATATATATATATATATATATATATATATATATATGCACACACACACACACAAACACACACACACATATGTGTGTGGCTGTGTGTGTATGCATTCACATATTTAAAGCGAGAGTATGCTTTGTGTGCGGGAGTTTATTTTAAGTTTTTGATTTAGTTGTTTTTGTTTTTGTTTTTTTATCAAACGTTTTAGTCTTGACAAGCTCCGGGGAATTTATGCCGGGGAGTGAAATGGTCATAAAAATGGGGTACAATTGAGTTTTATTCGTAGGTAAATCATTTCTATGCTCTATAGTAAATATATTATGCTCTCTTTTGTGGATCAGTTTTAATATTTATATTAATAGGATTCACTTGAATTACTATAGATGGATTTATATATATATATATATATATATATATATATATATATATATATATAGATATAGAGAGAGAGAGAGAGAGAGAGATAGATAGATAGATAGATGAAGTTCATTAAAGACGACTGACAAGGTACTGACTGCCTTTAAGCTTTATATTTAATTTTTCTTGTGTTCGTTTTCCTTTTCTGGATATGAAATACGTAAAAATTGCCCGAACGTTTTGTATGTTCGAGCGCTATTTATTATTTATTATTGACATGCTCCAGGGAATTTCCCTAAGAGATAAATCTCTCGAGGAGCGAAATAGCCATACAAATGGGGTACAATTGCGTTTCATTTTTTTGTAATTCTTTTCTATGCTCTATAATAAATATATTGAGTTCTCTTTTGTGGATCAGTTTTAATATTTTATATTAAAAGGGTTTATTTATTATTTACTTCTTTTTCTACTTCTTCTTCCTTCTTCATAGTATCCACCTACATTTTATCACACCCAAAGTCGCGCGTTTGTTTACTTATCAAAAAATAATAATATAGCGTTCATTAGATTTTGGTTTCTTTAGGCATTAAGGGGTAATTTGAGAAAAAACGTCTGAGGATGCCGTAAGGTTGAAACCAATGTAGCGGATTCAACTGATCTAACTGATTTTAAAAGTATATATATATATATATATATATATATATATATATATATATATAAAAGTGAACATAGACCTCAACGACAGTCTGTTTCATGCTAGACGCAATCGTCACGCCATGATTGTGTCTAGCATGAAACCGCCTGTCGCCTCTAAGTGTTGACTTCAGTGTTTACTTTTATGTTTACACAAGCTCTATCTCTGATATTGAGCACTTTACCCCATAAATATAGCACACCTTAAGAGTATAATCTTCATATATATATATATATATATATATATATATATATATGAGCAGCAGAATTTCTTTTAAACATCTTTCGTTAAATATGACGGACAAGGGAAATTTATTTATTATTTTTTTCACGATTTCTAGTATTCTAGTATTTTACCGTTTGGTGGGAGTGAAAGAGTACAAAACTATCCATACCGTCCATTGTTCGAAGAGCTTTCGGCCTCTTCCTTAAAAAAAAAATAACACACAGATTATATATTTCCCACAGTTAAAACCTGAAACGAGACTAACTACACCAAAATAAATCCACCTTGAAAATGGCTAAGGAAGCGCTTGGAACACTGAACGATATGGACAGTTTTTATACTCCATCAATCGCACCAAACGGAAATATGTAAGAACGTTGGAAAAACTAAATAAAAAAAATTAATACCGTATATTTCTGCGTATAAAATGACCGTTAAGTATTCAAAATGTCACCCATCGTCTAATAAAACAGTTACAAAAATCTAACGTTAAATCCTGCTGTGTATCAGCTTTACTAAGTTGGCTAGTATGCTTGCGTTATGGATCGAGGTAAGTTAACTACTTCCTCCATATATTTATTATGGATGTAGATATTTCAAGTTGAAACAATTCACATTATAATGTACCTCCTCGGTTATCCATTGAAGCTGCTATCCATAGAAAAAGAAAGGAAAGAAGCCAATACTCACCGTGGAACATTTAAAAGACAGTTCGGGCATTGGATTGGTTGTTGCATACATCCAATCGTGTACGCGGAAAACAAGGTCTATTTTCGTCGAATTCATTTATAATACCGGTGTATCTGCTAGCGTTTGATTGCGAGTGGGGATCAGGGATTGATCTTCCCTGATTGGGCCGACTTGGTGATGGGTTGTATGATGTTGAAAGACCCGAAACTCCCTGATGAACCAAGTCAATTTACATCACTGACGACTCCCTCCGGCGCCTACTTAAGAGCTTATATTTGAATTACTACAGCTATAAATGCAATAAACTTACTATTGCTTCTTGATTTCACATTGAAATGCAATAATCTAGCGACGATTACAAAACAATATGAAAAAGTCCCGCTGAGCCACACTTAACGTAAGCAAATCTTTCATTCTTGATTTGTAGAGCCATGGGTGCGTTCACACCAAACTTTATTTCTCATAGCAGTGTTCAATGACAACATTAAGAATAACACGGAAGCTATGCTTCTAATTAAAATTCATTATCAATGCGGTTTTAGATAGTAGCAACATTTGTATAATATTCAAACGCTTTCATTAACATACTGTTGTAACCTAGGAAAGGTTACTGAATGAGGAATAACCAAAACGGAGATTGGAAATGAAATGGTAATCTTTATAGCATCAACAAAATACAATACTCGCCAGCGACGTGAAGTAGGTAAACCACTGCTAGTTGTGGACTACTTATACAGCATATTACCTCCACTTACATTTATGTCCAACTTATTGATGAGGATTGGGACATAACCATTGATGTCCATAGGTATGGTATATAACAGGTGTATAGTTAGTACCTCCACATATTCACGATACCTTAAGATTAAAATGAATTTTTAAAAATGAGAACTGTATGTATGTATATATATTGTTGTAACTTAGAAAAGGTTACTGAATGAGGAATAACCAAAATGGAGATTGGAAATGAAATGGTAATCTTTGTGACATCAACAAAATACAATACTCGCCAGCGGCGTGAAGTAGGTAAACCACAGCTAATGGTGGACTACTTAGACAGCATATTACCTCCACTTACATTTATGTCCAACGTATTTATGAGGATTGAGACATAGCCATTAGTGTTCATAGGTACGGTATATAAAAGGACATTTTAGATTTACTCTGCATAGATTCAATATCTTTTCCTTTAGGGATCAATATCTCAGCCTCGTCTCCAAAATGTTGTAACTTAGAAAAGGTTACTGAATGAGGAATAACCAAACCGGAGATTGGAAATGAAATGGTAATCTTTGTAACATCATCAAGCTAAAATACACTCCAGCGGCGTAAATTATTGCTAGTGCTGGACTACTTAAACAGCATATTATCCCCCACGTAAAATAGTTTCCAACGTATTTATGAGGATTGAGACATACGCATTAGTGTTCATAGGTACGGTATATAACAATGATTTATACAGCATTTTTGGTTCGCGGTCTTAAGGAACAAAACATTTAAGATGCCATAATATCTCTATTTCTTATTACACGCAAATTTTGTTTTTATTTCTTATAAGTTATAAGAACGAAATCGTTATTGTTATTTTCATAAAAATTCATGTTAATACTTTACGTTATATTATTCCTGTGGATTTGATAGTGTTAAAGGTAAACAAAATAACATTTGTCATAACATCAGCTTTATAAATTCGTAGGATTCAATATTAGCGGCCTAAGTGCTACTGGCGGCGTGGGCTAGCCTACCGGACGTAGGCTAGCCTATGTCCCGTAGGCTAGATTACATTTCCTGTTGTCTACGGATGTCAGATAAAATCACGAAAATGACCTAGATTCTGTGCGTCGTTCTAATACGTTGGAAATATATATATATATATATATATATATATATATATATATATATATATATATATGAAAATATTGCTTATCTTTTAAATATCAATTTTATCCCGAGATCGAT
>CAHIKZ030001724.1:727500-755000 GCA_903632075.3 Acanthosepion pharaonis
ATCTCATGTTTCATAAAAAGAGGGAAAAAAACATTGTTGAACAAAAGTGTGCAACGATTTTGACCACGAAGACCAGCGTGATAAAGAAAAGTTTGAATTCCTATTTCTGTAATCCTATGAATCTCCATTAGCTACATTCAGTTACATACCCACAACCGTAAACAACCCTAATTTTGAGAAAAATACATTATTTCTTATTACTATAAACGTTATTGGAAACGAGGAGACATATGTTTATGTGACGGTACTTGATGTGTTTTTAATGTTCATAAAGCGTGAAATTTATAACAACCGGTTTCAATTGAGGATCCTGGTAAAGAGAAATTGTCATTACATCAAGAATCGATCCTGCATCGATTTTTTTTTCCATCAGGAAACCCATTTTTTGATACAAAGTCTGCCACTACCAGTATGACGTTTATTCAAATGATTTTTATACAATTTATAACTTGCAATGCTCTATAGAGATGGATTTCCCGTGAAAATGATAATTTATGAAAAATACTCGTGTAACTTTCACGTTTTTCCCACTATAATTTTCTGGTAACATTTATTCAAAAATTAATAACTGAGTAAGCCTCTTGCGAGGTTCACGATTATAAAATAAACTTGGAAATTGCCGTAAAATGCAACAACTTTAACAAAATATTACAATAGCTATCAGTAAGAATGCAGGTCATTATTTAAAGAAGAGAGTAAATATTTCCTACTATAATTTTCTGGTGAACATTTACTCATAAGTTAATAATTGAGTAAGCTCCTTGAGAAGGATCACGACTATAAAATAGCCTTGGAAATTTTCATAAAATGTGTAAACTTAACAACTTTAACAAAATATTGCAATAGCAATGAATAAGAACGCAGATCATTATGTATAGTAAGTGGGTACATATGAAAAGACTCAAGATTTTCTATTTCACTGAAGCAGGCGTTAAAAACATGAGAATGTTATCGCCTATTCTCTTTCTCTTGTCTTTTTTTCTCTTCCATTCTTTCTTTTTTTCTTTCTTTTTTTCTCCCTCTAAAAACAATCAGTGTCTCTTATATTTGTATTTGCTCAACCTCACCCACGAGGTCAGGTTGGGACACAAGGTCATTTTCATGTGGGGAGCCCGAGCGCGTACACCCGGGCTAGGAACAAAAATTCCTGTCGGTTGCTTTGGCCTCAGTGCAAACACCGATCCCTCTCTCTAGTGCAAGGACACGGCCTCGGGCAGCTGTTCCCCAGGGCCGGCACCTTTCAGTATAATTTTCCTCAATTGCGACTCTGTCCTTTGACAGAGACGCAACTGAGAGATGATAAGTAATATGTTACAAACCACTCGAGAGAGAAAGAGAGAGAAAGAGAGAGAGAAATTTAGTCACTTAGTGTCTATTATATGTTTCTTCAGTCTTTCCTCTAGATCAGAACGTATTGCTCCATTACGCTGAGGTTTTGGCAGGGCGTAACTTCCGTGTTTAGCAACTCGTAAAACAACTAAATATAAAGCAGAATGATATTATAATACTACAATAAGTTGGTCTTTCTGTGACATGTCGCCTTTCCTTAATACGTTTGTATATTTGTAAAATAGGAATTTAGTACGGTTCAGATGTTTTATTACATAACACAAAGTTGCAGACAGATTCCAACATTATGAAATACCAGAAATATAGACAGTGCATATCAAAAATATGTGTTTCAGCTACGTCAATGAAAAAAATACACAATAATAGAAAAAAAGAAAGAGCCATATACGTAGGGACGGAGGTCAAAGGCAGAAACTTCTTGATCGCATTGACTTCTTATGGAGAGTCGATAGAGCCTGAACGTTGTTTTTACAATCGTCTGAACGAAAAAAAATTAGATACCCAGACAATACGTCTAAGACAAAAACGCACTTCAGCAATGTATAAAAAAGACTAAGAGTGACCGCTGTACTAGTCTGCCAAATATTTTGGACATGATAGAAAGAACAAATGATGGAAATCGAATAAAATCTTTCACCAATTTGATTTCGGTTTTACCCACAATTTAAATGATATTCCGATCATATCTTTCCTCTTCTCTTTCATTTTCGTCACGAAGAAATCTGTTATTATTCAAATCAAAGGACTACTTTAAAAAATCGAATGGTATATTATTATTTTACGAGAGATACTCGTGAAAATTTTCTGATGAATTTTAATTAATTTACTGATTGAATAAGCTCATGACGAGTTCTACGACAAAAAATATCCATAGAAATTCTCCTATCGCTTCGTTAAATATTTGAGCTTAACAACTTTAACAAAATGTTGCAAAAAAAAGTCATAAATATGAATGCTGAGCTTTACTGAAAGAAGTAAGGGGATACAAATGAAAAGATTTAAAATTGAAAACTTTATCGATTCCACTGAAACAGACGTTAAACACTTCTATCTTGTTTTCTCACTGAAACGAAGTAGCGCTTCTGATATGTTTTCCACGTGATTAAAACGGAATAGTCCATGAGGTATTGGCAGGAGGCGTTAAACACTTCTGTCTTCACTTCTTTCTTTCTTTCTTTCTTTCTTTCGTTGTTTCTTTCTCAAACCAAGTAGCGTCTCTGATATGTCATTTCTTTCCACGCCATCGAAATGGAATAGTCCATTATTTATGAGGTATTGGAAGGAGGCGTTAAACACTTCTGTCTTCACTTCTTTCTTTCTTTCTTTCTTTCTTTTTTCTTTCTTTCTTTCTTTCTTAAACCAAGTAGCGTCTCTGATATGTCATTTCTTTCCACCCATCGAAATGGAATAGTCCATTATTTATGATGTATTGGCAGGAGGCGTTAAACACTTCTGTCTCCACTTGCGTAATTAATTCACAATAGTAAGAAAATGAAACAAACAAAAACCGCTTTCAGCTATTGTGTATAAACATTTTTGCGCCAAAGTGAAATTTACAAGATCCACGTGTCTTTTATAAATCGAGAGGAGATAATAAACGCTTTTCAGAGCAAAAAACAGAAATAAAACCTAATATTTGTCCGAATAGACTTTCACATTTTAGTATTACATAAATTTTCGTATTACGTGAATTTTCCTATTGTTTTGTTTTGTTTTAAGGCATATCATACACAATGGGTTATTTAATGCCGACAAGATTTTTATTGCTGGTAATATTTTTTTCAAAAAATGTATTTCTTTTATGTATATATATATATATATATATATATATATATATATATATATATATATATATATATATATATATATATTTTTTTTTTCCCCAAATCTATTTGCTGGTAATATTTTTTCCTTCATCTATGTATTGCTGGTAATATTTTTTTTTCTTCAAAAATGTATTACTGGCAATATTTTTTTACAAAAATGAATTGCTGTTATCAAAATGGTTTGGGGGGGGGGGGTTCAACTATTTGTCCATAGCTGGGACCCTAACAGTTACTACCACCTTGAGTCAAGGTGAACCTGGGAATACCAGCAATTAAGAGGTGATTCCACGCTTCTAAAAACTCCTGATCAGAGGTCTTGCTGACGGATTTAGTTTATCGTCGTACCCACTTGTGAAAACACTTGCATTGATCAAGGCATAATCTTTTTAAAAAAAAGTATATTTTAAAAGATCATAAAACTCGACTTTTTCTGCAACAGAAATAATTTATTATCTATGTTAGTGGCAAATTGTAATATTAATACCCAAGACGTGAGTCGAACGCGCGGACTTCTGATATATTAGGGTTTCTTTTGTCTGACGTTTACGAAGTTTTAACATATATTTATATTAGAACATATATTAAACTATTTTTGAAAGCATTTAAAAGCATTCCCGTCCATAACCATAAGTTCATAACCAAGTTTATTACTTTATATATATATATATATATATATATATATATATATATATATATATATATATATATAACGTTTCGTGAATTCAGGATATATTTTCTTGCTATGCTTTGTAGCCCACGTGGGGAAACATATTTTAATAAAACATTGCTTAAAGTTGATCTTCTGCACCTTAATCAGAAACCTTATCAAATCGAAACATTGCCAGAGACTAAAGTAATGAGGGCTGTAATGGTGACTAACCTTGCGCTGATGCCAATGATAAAGCTGTGCCAATAACGAAGAAGATGGTGTAAATATTGGTATTTGAAATGATAAGGCAGATTCAGGCAATCGCTGTTACCTACGCTGATGGAAGATCTACGTCTAGGGAAGAGATCTATCATTATGCACGCTAAGTGTGAAAAATCGCTAAGTATTAAAGAAGTGTAGGATAAATACCCGCCGTATAATAAGCAAAAGAAAGATAAAAATAATATGTGAAAGTGAAAGTGAAAGTGAAAGTATGGAGTGATAAAGAAGAGAAACATTAAATAAAAATATTCCTTTTCGCGCCAGAAATTGAAAATGAGCGCCAAAAGTGAACAAGTGCCCATCTTTTTCGCTGGTGTAGTCCAAACACTGCAGGATACTACTTCTAGCTTGAGAGGTATCGGGGGCAGGTAGTCAGAAACTGTGTTCTTGCCGATTATTTGAGAGAAATTTGCTTGCTTCCTGGGGGAGTGTAGAAGGGCGGCCGGGTTAAGTTTTAGATGTTCCAAATCGAAGAAGATGAGACGCTGTTTAATACTGAGGTCAAGAAAGTAATAGTAATGTTAAAAACTGTCTGAAGCGACCTTCATTTGTGTTTTGAGTCGATGCTAAGTTGAGGAGCGGAGGAAGCAGAGGTGAAACTGATGATTTTCTTATTGGTCGTTGGAGAGCGTGGGGGTATGCATTCGGAATCTCGAGATAATTTGAGAAAGCCAAATGAGGAAAGAAAGAAAGAAAGAAAGAAAGAAGGAAAAAAAAAAAAATTGTAGTAAGTCAAAATTAAAGAAAGAAATTAATGCATGTAAATATGAAAAGAAAGAAAGAAAAAGAAAGAAAAAAAAAAAATGCTAGTAAGATGAAAATGAAACATTGAAAATTAAAGTAAGAAAACATTGAAAGAAAGTAAGAAAGAGATAAAGACAGAAAGAATGAAAGAAGAAAGATTAAAAGAAAGAAAGAAAAAAGAAAGAAAGAAAAAAAATAATGGTAGTAACATATGAAAAATTAAAAGAAAGAAATAAAGAAAGTAAAAAAAAAAAGAAAGAGAAAGAAAATATTTTTGGTAGCACGATAGGAAACGGTCGAAGAAAAGAAAGAAAAACACAACAAAGAGAAAAGGAAGAAAGAAAACATTAATTGTATCATGTTAGAAAATTGTAGATAGATAGATAGATAGATAGATAGATAGATAGACAAAGAGAGCGAGAGAGATAAATAGTGTAGATATTTGTCCCAACCTTTCGTGCCGAGTTTTAAATTCAGTGCATGTTAATAGCGTACAATCTCATACAAAATGGTCAAGAGTTTCTCAATATTCATTTTGTTGATGATACGTGCAATTCCTTACAAAGCAATCTTTTGTAGCTCTGAGATGCTGATGTGCTCAAGAATTTGGTTCACATGATTTTCGGTACCCTTCTTTTCCATACCCAACCCCATCCATCAAAACAGGAATACTCATAGTTTTATGTTTCCTCATTTTTGTTACTCAGATTTGCACGTCTCTATATTTGACAATTTTTTAAAATTATTTTTTAAAAGCATTGGAATTCTTTCGGCATGTCATATCAAATAGTTGGCAGGAATTTGCCAAAATTTTATTATTATTACTATCATTAGTAGTAGTAGTATTAGTATCAGTATTGTTAATATTTTTATTAATATTAAACAAAAGGATTGACGTAAATTGTCCAATATTTTTCAACACTTAGAGAAGAGCACAACTTAAGAAAAGAAATAGAAAATAAAAGGCAGTTTGTTGAAATGTTGTTGAATATTATCAAACATTGCCTTTTCTTTTTCTCTACTTAAATCACACTCTCCTCTAAGCGTTGTACACATTATTATTATTATTGTTATTATTATTATTATTATTATTATTATTTGTGTATGCTATATTTCCTGCTTTGTATCCTAAAAAGCCGGGTCCAAACTATAGGAGAATTGTCATTTAATTGATAACAATTTTCTTAGTATACAAGATGTTCCTCGTAGGATGATCTTTTGGGCAACCTGCATGTTGATGTTACCAAGGGTACTGTTAATAAAATTGTCCATTCCTTTTTCTCACGAGGCCCACAGCTTCGATTACTATTGGTACAGTCTCAAGTCTTCATTCTATACATCCTGATAATCTTGATCTCCAGGTCCTTGTATTTGGACAATCTTTCGATAATTTTCATGAAGATGTTTCCCTCAGATGGTACTGCTATGTCAATAAGCATACACTTCCTGAATTTCTTGTTTTTTATGATAATATCAGGTTTGTTGGCTTTTATTTCCCTCTCAATTTGGATTGGCATGTCCCAGAGGATAGTTGAATCGTTATTTTGGATAACTGGTGCTCATCCCATCTCTCAGTTGATTTGATTTGGTGTTCCTTGCTGATCTTCCAGTGGACATATGTCGCTACTTTGTTTAGTTTGCTAGTTCCAAACATCCTGAGATAATATGGTCGACAGTTTCATCATATTATCCACATATCCTGCATTTTCGGGTTAGTTCCATCTTCTTCTTCTTCTTCTTCTTCTTCTTCTTCTTCTTCTTCTTCTTCTTCTTTTAATTATTATCATCATTATTATTATTATTATTATTATTATTATTACTATTTTTTTTTTATTTCTGGCGTTTACACATTTGTTTCCGGGTCCCGCCCAGGGACCGAAGATTAGAAATGGCATAATGACACTTTACACTGACAAAAATATATATATATATTTAATAGATAAAGGCACGTCGTAAAGTGTGGGCTGTACTTGTCAGAACATTTTTTTTGTATCTCTTTGAGGCATGGACTTCCAGGAATCCCTTCAATTAGTCTACTAGAATCTTTTCCAACCAATCCTAGGGCTCCAAGTACATCAGGAATTGTTGATGTAACCATATGCCACATTTTTGAGATTTCTATTTCAAGGTCCTTGTAATTTGATAGCTTTTTGAATATCTTCAAAGATATATTGCAGTCAGCAGGGACTGCCATATCAATAAGGAGGCACTTTTTTTGTTTGTGGTCTTTAATAACAATATCTGGGCGGTTGGCTTTTATTGTTCTGTCAGTGTGTATTATGTAGTCCCATAGAATTGTAACAGGTCCTATCTCCGTAACCGGGTCTGGGTGGTGTTCATACCATTTTCTTTCAGTTTCCTTTCCGTAGAAGTTGAAGATTTTCCAGTGCAGATACTGGCCCATTCTGTCAATGCCGGGTTTTATATTCAGTAGGTGGCAATATCGTTATTATTATTATTATTATTATTATTATTATTATTATTTGTGTTGTTTCAGTATATAATATCATGTGTGGTGCCTCATCCCAAATTCTTCGGTATTATAAAGTATGTTTTGCTTTATCATTGCTTAAAAAAGAAAACAATGAAGAAACCCTTAATTTTTATGTCCATTCGTATTTCAATTCCAAATCTACTTATTTTGATGTCTGTCCAGTACAATCGTTTATCCCCCAAAACCTAGAGGAACGCAAGTTAACAAACGTATACACATTCTATTCGCACTGATTCTGATGTTAAGTGATACGTGACAGGTACAGTCACGTGGCCGAATTGTTTGAACGGTCGTATTCTGACAATGAGACCCGGGATCGAATCTCACCATAGTCGATTTGCCGGGAAGGAGACTTCCTGATGTTATCCGACTGGAAGTGTCGATCGCAGCGTGCGGCACCTTTGGAAAATGCCTGAAAACCATGCCACACGGGTTGACCCAAGACTTGTGAGTGAAATTGGGTAACCTGAAAACCTTGGGGGCCGTCGATAGCTGTGCTAGCACGAAGTCACAAGTCATCGTGACCGAGGGCTTGAGTGTACTTTGTTCAAATTCTTGATTACTCTAGATAACACGCTCTTTCCCAGAAACTGCAACAAAGATCTACTCAGCATAGCTGCATTATAAAACACAGGTGGGCTCTGTTGGTGTTGAATAAACACAAATGTGCCTGGGGAAGCGCCTGCAATTGGGATTGTTAGCCGCCCTAGAAGACAGGTATCCTCGAATACGAGTGGCCAACTATACATGCATTGTTATTATTATTTACGTTATTTCAATATTTAATATGTATAAAACCTCATCCAAAATTCTTAATATATGTTTAGCTTTATACTTGCATAAAAAGAAAACAATGAAGCAACCCTTATTTTTTTTATGCCCAGTTGTGCTTCAGTTCCATATCTACTTACGTATATCTTATTTTGATTTCTGTTCATTTCCCGGGTTATTATCCCCAAAACGTAGAGTAATTCAAGTTAACAAACATATACATTCTATTCGCTCTGATTCTGATGTTTAGTAATACTTGATAGGTAAAGTTCTTATATTTTCTGTACATTGATAAGAATCTCCTGAGTAGATGAGCAGTTCCACTGAGGGCAATTCTCAAAAATCTATTGTAAACAGGGCCTTCCAGGGGTTTTCTTAATCTACTTGTTTTACCTTCTTTTGATGAGGCCTAAGATTTTAATTTTTATAGGTATAAAAATCTTAGTTTTAAGGTGACACATTTTTTTTTCAATTTCACTTTCAAGCTGTTTATATTTACTTATTTAGTCATATGTCTTAACATATATTTTTAACTGATGGCCCTGCTATGTTTATGAGAAGGTGTTTTTCTGTTTGTAGACTATATTTACAATGCCTGTTTTTTCTTCTTATTATTTTTAAATTTAAACCATACAATACTTAAGGAGAAGGGCAAGATTTAGGAACATTAAGATTACCTCCTCGGTCATCCATTGAAACCGCAATCCACCGAAATAAGAAAAGAAGCCAGTCCCCACCGCGGGGCATTTAAACGATAGTTCGCGCACCGGATTGGTTGTTACAAACATCCAATCGAATGTGCGGAATATGTGGTCTTTCTTCCTGTTATTCTTTTAAAACGCTAGAGTAGCTGTTAGTCTTTAATCAGAAGGGGGAATTAGGGGTTAATCTCCCCTGATTGGGTCGATTTGGTGATGGGGAGTATGATGTTGAAAGACCCGAAACTCGCCGATGAACTAAATCAAAACATCACTGACGACCCCCTAGGGCGCCTACTTAAAAGCGTATTTGCGAATTATCATTATTATTATTATTTTATTTTCGTTGATTCCTTGTGTGTACACATTTCTTTCCGAGTCCCGCGCAGAGACCTAAGGTCAGAAATGCCATAATTGCATTTTCCACTGACCAATTAAAAACACAAAAAAACACACATATTTTCATAGATAAAGCCCTTCGTAAGGCGTGGGCTGTACTCATGAGAACAATGTTTTGTATTTCTTTAAGGCATTGGCTTCCAGGAATCACTTCAATGAGTCTATCTGAACCTTTCCAAAAAAATAAAATCACATACATTTTAAATAGATAAAACTCTCCGTAATGTGTGAGCTGTACTTGTGAGTACAATATTTTGTATTTCTTTAAGGCATGGGCTTCCAGGAATCCCTTCAATGAGTCTATCAGAACCTTTTTACAATCAATCCCTTCAATGAGTTCATTAGAATATTTTCCAACCAATCCTAGGGCTCCAAATACAACAGGGATTATTGATGTTCCCATGTGCCACATTTTTGAGATTTCGATTACATTATTATTATTATTATTATTATTATTTCTTCCATTTGATTTGTGCCGATGTGAGGACTCAAGAACCCCTCCAATATTTTGTATTTCTTTAAGGCATGGGCTTCCAGGAATCCCTTCAATGAGTCTATCAGAACCTTTTTACAATCAATCCCTTCAATGAGTTCATTAGAATATTTTCCAACCAATCCTAGGGCTCCAAATACAACAGGGATTATTGATGTTCCCATGTGCCACATTTTTGAGATTTCGATTACATTATTATTATTATTATTATTATTTCTTCCATTTGATTTGTGTCGATGTGAGGACTCAAGAACCCCTCGTTTCAAATCTGTAGCACCTTCCGCAGTAGCCACTTGGTTACCTGTATTGCGGTTAGGAGAATTTTTATACTCATGTTCATGTAATGATTTCAATAATTTTTTTTTTCTATTTCTGTTCTTTTGATGAAGTGTCAAAGGTCCATCATTCAAATGAGGCTGATCACAATCGACATCATAGTCAGTGTCATCTACGTCCGTGCTTCTACAGTGTTGTCCTTCTCCCAGATTGGTCGGCCCACACCCATGAAGCTAAAGAAATAGGTTTGTTCTACTATTTAACCCATAGATTGAGGAGTTCATGCATAGATGGATCCTTACATTTTTCAAGGCTATTTGTGTGTAAGTGAATGCAACGAACGCGATTGGAAATCGAACTCGACTCTCCGATTTCTCATTCAAAGAGGCTATCCTTCACAACACCCACACATCTACTCCATATTTGTGGATGTGATGGTGGAAAAAATATGAACACACGTTTAATTTTGTCAGGCCTGTGATTTGTTAAAGAGTTTTAGCATTTGGGAGAATCATTGTCATCATTTTGATTGATCCCCAAATGAAAACTGAATGAAAAAAGAAGGATTTTAGCAAACACTTGCATATGGAGAACGCGTGTGGATAACTTTTGACGCAAAATTACACGAGTGACTAGAATGATTAAAAGTAAAAATGATGGAACTGTGGAAAAATAGAGAATTGGAAGGAGAATCTCTAAAGTGTGGAAAGAAAAAACGGTTCCATTGAAGCCTATAAGGGAAAGAAAGTGTTAAGACTTAAAATCTTAAATTTCGGACTGATCTAAAAGAGATGCGTGGATGGTAGAGAGATCGGACGAGAAAAGACGAGATTTGAAGAGAAGAAGAAAAATCAAAGCCAATAAATGTTGTGGCGAGCATCTCGAGATTAACCGATCCCCAAGACGCAAAGTGGAATAATTAGGAGAAAGGTAAACGTGGCAGTTGAATGTTTTTGTTCTTTCACGTTTTTTTTTCTCTTGCTGATGCTTCTTCAAGTGGGGCATAATTGAGAAAGAAACCGAATACGATATAGAATAAAATAAACAAAAAAAAAAGAAGAGTGAAATAAGTTAAAAAGAAATAAAAATAGCTAACATAAAAATGGCGGAATTAAGGAAAGGGGAGGTAATTCATTGAAACAAAAGGAATTAGAAGAAGTAACGAGAAAAGGAGAAAGGAAAAATTGCAGAAAGAGAACAGAAAGATAAGAAACTAATTTTCATCATTTGGCTTCGGTGAATTATTTTTATTTTTATTTTAAACATTTTTTGGTTCTTATTTTTGCTACATGAATAAACGGGAAAGCTCTGAAACAGAAATTAACATGGTGTTCATTGAGGTTTTGTTCTCTCTCTCTCTCTCTCTCTTTCTCTCTCTCTCTCTCTCTCTCTCTCTCTCTCTCCAGTTATTTTTTAAATCATTTTGCAATCTCTGGTAATAGAATTAAACTCCTAGTTAATAACAATAAAAAGAAAAAATATCAAAAGACATACGAACATATCGACTGCAGTGTTAAGCCTATTTCATAAGTATCAACGTGTATGGACTCTCCGTCACTATCTCAACACACACATGCATAAACAGGTATATATAGACATGTGCAAATAGCCAGACCTGAGCGGATCATGATAGATAGATAGATGGATAGATAGATAGATAGATAGATAGATAGATAGATAGATAGATAGATAGCAGCAGACTGACATAGATAGATAGCAACAGACTGGCATAGATAGATAGATAGATAGATAGATAGATAGATAGATAGATAGATAGATAGATAGATGCTGACTGACTTAGAAAGAAAGATAGAAGCAGACTGGCATAGATAGATAGATAGATAGATAGATAGATAGATAGATAGATAGATAGATAGATAGATGGTATTTATCAATTCACCCACAGGAATTGAATGTGGCACAAGGCCTTTTTAATGTGGGTATGTCTGAGCCCGTAGGCCCAGCCAAAAATAAAACCCATCTAAACCCGTCCAAGCGGGCTAGTTCCAAATCAACTTCCCCGAACGAAACCCCACCCTTCGGCGGAGCTTCGTCCGGGTTCCTCTCTGCAAGCAGAGAGTTCGACAGACACCCGACCCGGCAGCTCACAAAGCGCAGATACTACACTTTGATCCTAGCCACCGGTCCGAGCGGGTATTCTTTTCATAGATAGATAGATAGATAGATAGATGGTATTTATCAATTCATTTATTAGATAGATAGATAGATAGAAGCAGACTAACATAGATAGATAAATAGATAGATAGTCTGACATATAGATAGATAACTAAATAGATACGTCTGAAGTGACTGAGATAGCTAGATGTAAATTTAAAAGAATATATTTATGAGAATCATATGCCTAAAAACCATGCCACTGGGTGATCCAAACTTTGTGGGTGAAATCGGGTAGACGAACGGCTGGAAGTCACAAGTCATCATGACCGATGGTTTGAGCGTGATGGCGTTGTTCCCAGTTGTTGATCATGCTAGATAACACACTCTCGGCCAGAGAGTCTAACTAAAGGTCTTCTCTGCGTAACTGCAGTAGAAACTACAAATGGGCTCTCTGCGTGTTGAATAAATACAAATGTACCTGACCTAGATACAATAGTTGACGAGCAACATCCAGTGGCCAGATATAAAAAATATATATTATTATATATCATTTTGTTTAGCGACAAGATTTGCTGTTTTCCACAAATATATATATATATATATATATATATATATATATTAAGACATGTTTCATTGCATAATTGCATAATTTAGTTTTTTACTATTTATTTAAGTTTTATCTACTTATTTTCAATTATAACCTTTCATATTCACGACAAGATTTGTGGTGTGACTATAAAAGGAAGAGAGAAAATTACCGTGTTGATACATATTATGTATTCCGAGTGCTTTCGACATTATCACACTATCATCGTCAGGGTGTATTTTGTATTTTTTGTTTGTTTTTTTCAAGCTAAATATAGTAGTGTTCATCATTTTCAAGGTCAAAATTGCAGTGTTCATCTGAAAGTTATTTTTTTTACTAGTGAAGTGAAGAACGCTGAGTTTAGTGCAATTAGCTGAGTACCGCTTCAGGGGAGGTAACTAATATATATATATATATATATATATATATATATATATGCGCGCTTGTGTGCGTTTGTGTGGTTGTGTGTGTGAATAGGCATGCAATTGTTAGTTTACGTACTTTTAATATAATAATGTGTGTGTGCGTATTTCTGAATTGGCTGGATTTTATATTTTGCTGTATGGATTTCTCTTCAAAGGTTTTCATTTCCTCCCGGTTGCAATAGACCAAATTATAATCGTCTTCTTCTTAATATAATACCAATTACATAAAAAAAAAAACATTCACTGTATGTATTACAAGCGATTCCATAAAAACTTTAAATTTTGTACTAGATTATATTTCTTCATTCTTAAAAGAAATTCCTACTGGAAAGATGAAGTTTTCAATTTTCTTTTTACTATACAATGTGCAATGGGCAAATTGTCGTCATATTATTTTTTCCTAATTTCGCGCATGCGCGTTGTTTGTTTTTTTATTTTTTTGGCTCAATAACGTATACTAGGGTTAAAAAAAGAGTATCATGGAGAAATTCACCCCGTTAAAAATTTGGAAACAGCATGCTGTATTGATTGGCATTCGCACCGGAAACTCCAATCCGAACATGTTATGGGGTTTGAGCGACACTGCAGAGGATTCGGAAAGATTTTGATGAATCTAATGGTGATCACGAAGGCACGACAGCTCGAAAACTCACTCTGATCATTTTGATAAGAACTCCTGAATTTGTTGATGAGCAATACGGAGGCCCTGAAGATGTAGCACTACCCTGGGTCAAGAGGGTGGACGCTGGACAATCTATGTTTAACAACAAGACTCTCTACCCTACCACACAAGAAGTAGAACCCAGTCATGGCTGTCAGACAATTTCTGAGACCACATCGCAATTTACATCTGGCCACATAATTCCCAGACTTTAAACCCTTTGATTATTGTGTGGGGCGTAGCTGAGCGAGAGACCAACACCAAAGCTGAACTGAGGGCAAGGATTATGGAAGCATTCACCAACGTATAGAAGGTGACCGTCCAAGAGAAATCAGAAGATTCTGAAATCGTCTGGAGGCCGTGGTTGAAGCCAATGGAGATTTTATTGAAAAAAAAACTACTATTTTATTTCCTACCCTGTCTGTTCGACTCAGAGCCAGTTTGCATAAATGAAGCGTCAACGTTTAACTCATTGTGGGATTAATGTCTCAGGCGAAGACGCAGATGTGACAATTATTCGTCGCTGAAGTTAATCCCGAAATAACTGTCAAGTGAAAAGAAGGAAAACACTAAAAAAATATTTTAAAGACAAATTAATAAACAATAAATCTGATTACAAAAAATGAAAGAAATTGAAAGTAAAATTATTCGATGGGTTAGAAAAATCAACAACGGTAAAAAGCAAACACAATCTTTAAGTTCGACCCATACTATATCGTGCCAAATGAGGTTCCATAATTTAGAAAAATAACCTCGCTTGTGTCAAGAACTTTCCGGTACATATTTAGAATGCCAGTTTTGTAATTAATCAAAAACGTTTCTCTTAGATGTTTTTAAAAAGTCGACTTATACGAGGATTAAACAGAAACAACTATGCAGTAAATTGATTCTCTAAAACTTAACTTTCACTTTCATTTTCTCTAACGTATTTTGTTGTGGAAATATTCCAGGCGTGTGGTCAACAATATAAATTGTCAATCTCTTTTACCAGTTGTCATTTTCCTGTCATGATACCTGGTGTATCTCGATTTTTGAAAATCTATCTATCTTGCTAGCTAGCTAGATAAATAGGTATATATATATATATATATATATATATATATATATATATATATATATATATATTTATATATATATATCAATATTTTCAGTTCTATATCTCTATTCAGTAAGTTATCAGTTCTCTTCCTATTTTGCCCGTTTCTATCTATCTATTTTAGCTTCTCCCTCCTTCTCTCAATATATATATATATATATATATATATATATGTGTGTGTGTGTGTGTGTGTGTGTGTGTGTGTGTGTGTGTGTGTGTGGTTTTAATGTGTGCCATATTTATGGGTTAAAGTGCTCAATGTATGAGATATAGAGTATGTAAATATAAAAAATTGACATTGACGATAATACCAAGCGGCGACAGTCTATTTCATGGCTAAACGCTTTTTTCATGGCCTGACTATTGCGTTCAAGCATGAAACAGGCTGTAGCAGCTGGTGTTGATCTCAATGTTCATTTTTTGTATCAAGACACATACACACACACACACACATATATATATATATATATATATATATATATATATATATATATATATATATGTATGTATGTATGTATGTACGTATGAATCTATGTGAGCGCTTCATCATATCTGCATATCACTTCACCTTCTTGACTATCTATATCTGAGAAAATCGACGATTTTATATCAGCCTGTATGAATATAGTTCTTTTTATCTCTTCTTTTATATTTTTGTCTATTATTGCCTCGGTCGGCTTGGCTGTTTCACTTCTTTCTCTCCATTTTATTGTTGTCTGTCTCTCACTTTTTGCTATCCTACATTTATCTATGACATTTCAGATCTATCTATTTGTTTCTATCTATCTATCTATCTATCTATCTATCTATCTATCTATCTGTTTCAATTTCTATCTATCTGTCTATCTATCTATCTATTATTTATAACCATCACGCATGGTTATTACTTAGGAGGATAAAATCATCATTACATTTGTTTCCCCAAAACGAAAATTATTTATGACTCAACCTAATCTATCTATCTATCTATCTATCTATCTATCTATCTATCTATCTATCTTTATAACCATCACGCATGGTTATTAGTTAGGAGGATAAAATCATCATTACATTTGGTTCCCCAAAACGAAAATTATTTATGACTCAACCTAATCTATCTATCTATCTATCTATCTATCTATCTATCTATTATTTATAACCATCACGCATGGTTATTACTTAGGAGGATAAAATCATCATTACATTTGTTTCCCCAAAACGAAAATTATTTATGACTCAACCTAATCTATCTATCTATCTATCTATCTATCTATCTATCTATCTATCTATCTATCTATTATTTATAACCATCACGCATGGTTATTACTTAGGAGGATAAAATCATCATTACATTTGTTTCCCCAAAACGAAAATTATTTATGACTCAACCTAATCTATCTATCTATCTATCTATCTATCTATCTATCTATCTATCTATTATTTATAACCATCACGCATGGTTATTAGTTAGGAGGATAAAATCATCATTACATTTGGTTCCCCAAAACGAAAATTATTTATGACTCAACCTAATCTATCTATCTATCTATCTATCTATCTATCTATCTATCTATTATTTATAACCATCACGCATGGTTATTACTTAGGAGGATAAAATCATCATTACATTTGTTTCCCCAAAACGAAAATTATTTATGACTCAACCTAATCTATCTATCTATCTATCTATCTATCTATCTATCTATCTATCTATCTATTATTTATAACCATCACGCATGGTTATTACTTAGGAGGATAAAATCATCATTACATTTGGTTCCCCCAAAACGAAAATTATTTATGACTCAACCTAATCTATCTATCTATCTATCTATCTATCTATCTATCTATCTATCTATTATTTATAACCATCACGCATGGTTATTACTTAGGAGGATAAAATCATCATTACATTTGTTTCCCCAAAACGAAAATTATTTATGACTCAACCTAATCTATCTATCTATCTATCTATCTATCTATCTATCTATCTATTATTTATAACCATCACGCATGGTTATTACTTAGGAGGATAAAATCATCATTACATTTGGTTCCCCAAAACGAAAATTATTTATGACTCAACTAATCTAATCTATCTATCTATCTATCTATCTATCTATCTATTATTTATAACCATCACGCATGGTTATTACTTAGGAGGATAAAATCATCATTACATTTTGGTTCCAAAAAACGAAAATTATTTATGACTCAACCTAATCTATCTATCTATCTATCTATCTATCTATCTATCTATCTATTATTTATAACCATCACGCATGGTTATTACTTAGGAGGATAAAATCATCATTACATTTGGTTCCCCAAAACGGAAATTATTTATGACTCAACCCAATCTATCTATCTATCTGGCATGAGTTATTATGTATACTATTTACATTATTCCGACTATTTTTCTCATCTTTGTTACCATATTCATTACAACGTTTCGGCCGTTGCACGTTCCGGCATTCAACTGAAGAAGGTCGGAGCGCACTACGGCTGAAACGTTGTGATGAATATTGCAACAAAGACAAGGACAATCGTCCGATTAATGTAAATATTATCTATCTATCTATCTATCTATCTATCTATCTATCTATCTATCTATCTATCTATCTATCTATCTATCTGTATGCAGTCTGTTCATTTACTATCTATCTAAGTCTGTTCATATCTATCTATCTATCTATCTATCTATCTATCTATCTATCTATCTATCTATCTATCTATCTAACTGTCTATCTATCTATCTGTATGCAGTCGATTTGTTGCCAGTATAGGTCCTGGATTATCTTTCCCAAATATGTCAAGGTTACTGGATATAAATCTGCATTATATTTACGTAAAGAAGCTATGGCTGCAATATCTGGCCTGGTGTTCCTGGTACATATCCGAGATTCTCAACAAAATCCAAAGGAGGGTATGTTATATTATCGGACCTACTCTAGCGACCTCGAATTTCTCCATCACCTGGCCGTGCCTCCCTCTGGTTTTCTCTAAAAATTCTCTCTCGACCGCATGAATTCGTTATTTGATGACAACTATGGCACATCGTTTTTCTGTTGATGTAAACATAAATCATATTCTAATAGTTCCTGTTCTGTCAATTCTCAGCTGTGGAACTCACTTCAGATTTCTTGCATTCCTGGCCCCTGAAATCAATAAAAATTTAAATATAGCATCTTTCCAGATTTGTCTTGACACCTATTCTTTTAGTGTCCTTTTCCTCACTAAATCCTTCTCATTCTCTCTAACTCTTCTCACTACTCTAAATAAGGCTAATATATTACTACTACTACTACTACTACTACTATTACTACTACTACTACTACTACTACAATATTAGTCTGTAGCAAAAGTATGTTCATTATGAAACTCTCTTGCAGTTTATTGCTTCCCTGCCACCTAATCTGTCTATCTCTCTCTCTCTCTCTCTTAAATATATATATATATATATATATGTGTGTGTTTGTGTGTGTGTGTGTGTATAGATAGATAGATAGATAGATAGATAGATAGATAGATAGATAGATAGATAGATAAAAGTAGAATGACATAGATATATTGAAAGATAGACAGACAGATATGAACAGACTTATAGAGAGATACATACATATAGATAGATAGATAGATAGATAGATAGATAGATAGATAGATAGATAGATAGTCAACTGGTGTTCTCTTCAATCATCAGCGCTTCAAAGCCAAGACCCCCCTTCGTACGCATATTATTCGTGATTTGTTGTTTGCTGATGATGCTGCTCTTGTAGCGACATCCTTTGAAGATGCCCAACATCTAATAAATCGTTTCTCTGCTGCATGTAAAGCCTTTGGACTTACACTTAGCATAAAGAAAACTGAAGTTGTGCACAAACCTTGTCCTACTCCGAAGCAATTGCGTGGTGAGAAACAAAAACCATCAGTCTACAAATTTCCAGAGAGACCATTGAGAGTAGAAGACAAACCCCTATATATATAAAGTAACGTCAATCATCATTTTACGTCTTCTTTTTTTATTTTCCTATCTTATGACCTGCCCCCACTACCAAGTAACTCTTTGCGTCTTAGTGACATTATCACCTTGCTTAGGATGAAATGGTAAAAAAATAATCGGACTATTTTATTCATTGTTGAAAGACTTTTCGATTCTATGTTGAGACAGAGCCCGGCCATCGTAAAAGGTTGGCTGGTTTTTAACGGAATCCGATACAGACTCTGCAAAGAGACCTTTGGGCAAATACTAAAAAAAAAAAAAAAAAAAGAAAATTAAATCACATTTTCCTAATTTCTATCGCTACAGAAACCACAAACTAGTTTACGGTTGCTTTTGCACTGAGAACCGATTTTAAAAATCAGTTACATCTGAATGACTTTACTTTCGCCTCGAGATATGCTAGAGAACTTTTTGAACACCTTAAAATAAAATTCCACATCGTTTAGTTTTCCTGTTGTAATTCCAAATCATGCAGCTGACAATTCTCCCCACAAAAAAAAAGAAAATCTGATAAAAGTTTTAAAATATAATTTCATTTTTTCAACTGACATTAACTATCATCGAAATGTTTATCCTGTTTTAACCTGCGAAAAACTTTTAATTGATGTCAACTCGAGATTTTACCCTGCTGAGGTTTTTGGCCCTTGATAGCGCTTTACACTCTTTCTAACAAACTGAGCTAAACATAGGAAATAGCGATCTCTAATCCTATAGTGATTGTCAAAGCGTAGCTTAGATGTGGAACAATACAGAAAGTAGGGGGCACCCAGTGCGGATCGAACTCAATCCTAACCGTTCTTGCGAGACAAGCTTGTTAATCATTACACCACCTCGAGTTGCCCACTGTCTTATCCTAATCAGATGCCCGTTCAGGTACATTTGTGCTTGTTCAACACTGGCAGGGCGCACACGTTATTTAATAGTGTAACTATGCTGAGCGAACCTTGGGTTACATTTTCTGGGGGAGAACATAGTAGAGTTATCAGTAGTTTAAAAATCTCTCGGTCACGATGACTGATAACTTCAGGTTAACACAATTGTTCAGCCTACCTAATTTAATTCAAAGATCTTGGCTTTTGGTCTTCAGACACTTTTCAGGGCTGCTGCACTCTGATGTCACCACCCCACGCGAATATTATCTTAACGTCATTTACCTAACAAATCAGCCATGGAGACATGTTGAAGCCGGGTCCAATGCGGATGTTCTAAGAAATCGTGAACACACATCCGGTATGAATTAATGAACTTTATAGATTGCTTGGTTTGGTTTGGTTAGTTTTACGGCATATCGACACCTCAATGGGTTATTTAATGCCGACAAAATTTTTATTGCTGGTAATTTTCTTTTTTTGCTGGTAATATTTTTTTTCTTTCAAAACCTATTTCTGGTAATATTTTTCTTCAAAAATGTATTGCTGGTAATATTTATTTTTTCAAAATGTATTGCTGGTAATAATTTATTTTTTGGTAATTTTTTTTTTTTTTACAAAGTATTTCTGGTATTAAAACCTATTTTTACACTTTCACAGTGTTTTGACCCCATTTTCTGGGTTAAATATTTACTCATAAATGGGACCCTATAACAGGTGCTACGAACTCGGGCAAGGGTGGACATGGGAACACCAGCAATTAAGAAGTTGTTCCACTCTCCTCAAAGCCTCCTGATCAGAGGCTTTGCTGTCGGACATAGTTTATCGCCTTACCCTGGACGCGGATGTATTTTATCGTCATACCCAGGACGGAAACTTTATAGACCTTTTCGCCTTTTTAATTATTCGCATAACTGCAGCTCATAAAACTTGAATACAATGATATTTTAACTTAAAAATAACATGCATTTGTATAAGGTTTATGTAAGAGGATGCGCTGAAAATGTCTTGGTTGCATCCGTTTCTAAGAATCGGACCAAAATTTCCAAGTAAAAGTTGGCGGCGATTCACTTTTCGTTAAACCGAGAACAAGTTTCAGTAGGTTATGTGCTAAGCGTGATACACGCTTAGGCGATCATGTACCTTTCGATACGTGACTGACGAGGCAGATTTTTTTTTTCCCGCAGTAGGTTGCAAATTTTTTTCTGCGGTAGACCAGTTGCCATCCAAGTCTGTAGAACCCGGTTTGTTCTGCTATTTACCCATAACTGTGGGTATAAGCACATAATGGGAGTCGAACTCGGCTCTCCGATTCCTCAATCCGAGCCGCTATCCACTATTCCACCCTGCCTGTTTAAATGATCTTAGCAAATATATTTCAGATAACATACTTATTTTTTTTCAAACACTTTTAAAATAAATTCCTATATTCAAGATAATTTTGGAAGGCTGGATGGTAAGGAAAAAAAAACCCGCATGCTATAGTTAGTATTTAATTTTTTTTAGGTTTCATCCTGATATATAAATTAATATACTCCCGTCATTTTCAAGAAATAGTTATCCTCCTTTATATCTTATAGCAGACAATTCTTCGTCGGACGAGTTGGACTGTCGCTACGGAATCATTTCTTTTACCAAATAAGATTTCTTCGTAACTGTAAGACTTCCAAGATCAGCGAGAACTAAAATAGACTGCACGTATAACTAGAAGGGATAAGCTACATCACTAACTTAAACAAAAGGTTAGCAAGGAAACTGCATCTAAGAGCTAACTAACTAAACGAAGATGTCAATGTAGATCTTAATTCTGTAATCTTGTGAACATAGTGTGACACATCGCTGAGCAATTTGAGCACCTTGAAAAACAGGAATATATCTGCGCTTATTTGTTCAGGATTCGCATATCGCTTCTAAGTAGGGACTTTAATTTATCTATATTATTTAAAGTTATGGTCTGGTATAAGGCAAAAATTGTAGATTGCTCATTGAGAATAATAAAAGCAATGAAACTAAATCATGTATTTAGTTGTCTCAATGGTTTTCAGGCAACGAGGAATAAATGCCGAATGTTAACTACATGGAAACGGAAAACCTAAACATTACCATTAACATTCCAGAGATTCGAATTTACATCCTAAAGAGAGCTTTATAAGCAGTTATTCCACAAAATTTATAGCTGAAAGCTTAATTTTCTTATCTATTCCCCGAGAATGAATGCAAGCAGACGACTATATATGTCAGTGTTTTACTTACATCAAAGTAAACAGGCCATTGCGATCAGTGATGTGGGGAGTAATGAAGGAAAAATATTGAGAAGCACTGTTCTAAATTATTACCAACAAATCACGATGAGTGACAGATCCGCGCCTGCACGCATGCGCATATGTTTATATGCAGCTGACTGTTGCTGACTCACATCTTCTGGCGAGGTTTCCACCATTTTGTCAGCCATTTGCAAAAGCGAATCGATCGTCAACGCTAAACCACTCTGTTAGCCAGTACATTACTAAGCTTCTTAGACTGCCATGCACGCTATCCACGAATCAGTGGAATGGGGGGGGCGCCTCCTTTCCCTAGACACTGTATCTATGGCGTCATATCGTCTCGTATCGGACAAGTCTGCTGGTAAAGCTTTTCTCCTAGTATAAACCCAGTTTTTTTTCTTCTCCTTTATTTCGAGCAGATTTCGTTTTGACTTTTGTCAAGAACGTCGAAAGTACGTACAGAAATTAATGTTATTCGAATTTCACTTCTTCATTAAAATCGAACTGGCAATTTGGATATATCGATTTTGGAATGTTTAAAAGCAATCCGCTGAATAAATAATCGATTAGCTAATTTTTTTTTTATATTTCGAAAGGCCCTGAATTATCGTCTGTCGCAATGAACAGGTGTTCTTTCTAGGAAACCCTTTGGCTTCAACAGCTAATTGGGGTTTAAACTCGTCCCAAAGCTCAAGTTGAACAAGTATATACGATCTATTGCTAATGATGGTAGGAAAATGTAACACCTGTACGACTGCAATAAGTACCTGATATGCTTTAACTTTAAAACAGACACATCAGGCCGTAAAAGGTATGCTGCTGCCATATCTGGGTTGGAGTTTCCAGGTCTTGATAGTGTCCAAAAGTGTCTACGCGGCCCTATGGTTGATAAATTATTTTTCACTCTGCAAGCACTTTCCCAAAGACGAAACGTTGCAAGCACCTCACTTCCTTCTCGCTATTTATATGGAAAAAGTAGAGTTCCTTAACTCTACACAGTTAGGACACATCACGAGGCAAACAGTTTAACGAACCACAGACAAGTCATTATGAGCTAAAATTTGGTCTGCAAATTTCGCGGTATAATTTACTTCCTCTGATCATGAATTTTTAGTGAATAAAGCGCATATCGGTAGACAGATAGAAACATACTGAAATAGATAGATAGATAGATAGATAGATAGATAGATAGATAGATAGATAGATAGATAGATAGATAGATAGATAGATAGATTCAGAAAGATAAAAGAAAAAAGACAACTAACAGATTTAGCTAGCTAGCTAGCTAGCTAGCTAGCTAGATAGATAGATAGATAGATAGATAGATAGATAGATAATGAACAGATTGAGAAAGAAAAAAACAGGTTTAGCTAGATTAGATAGATAGATAGATAGATAGATAGATAGATAGATAGATACTGACAGTGATAGATAGATAGATAGATAGATAGATAGATAGATAGATAGATTCAGAAAGAAAAAAGAAAGAAAACAAACAGGTTTAGCTAGATTAAGATAGATAGAAAAAAAGAAAGTTAGATAGATAGATAGATACTGACAGTGGTAGATAGATAGATTCAGAAAGAAAAAAGAAAGACAACAAACAGGTTTAGCTAGATTAAGATAGATAGAAAAAAAGAAAGATAGATAGATAGATAGATAGATAGATAGATAGATAGATACTGACAGTGGTAGATAGATAGATTCAGAAAGAAAAAAGAAAGACAACAAACAGGTTTAGCTAGATTAAGATAGATAGAAAAAAGCAAGATAGATAGATAGATAGATAGATAGATAGATAGATAGATAGATAGATAGATACTGACAGTGGTAGATAGATAGATTCAGAAAGAAAAAAGAAAGACAACAAACAGGTTTAGCTAGATTAAGATAGATAGAAAAAAAGAAAGATAGATAGATAGATAGATAGATAGATAGATAGATAGATAGATAGATAGATAGATAGATAGATTATTATTAAAAATAACCGGCTTTGTATGTATAAGATTCTAAGAAATTATTGACAGTTTCACCGAAAGATCGAGCTAAACAACCGAATTGGCCAAACGTTGCAAACCATCAAAGGGCACACTACAGAGGTCTATAGTGCGCAACACATTGACATTATTTCTGCTAAACGCAAGTGATTGGCAGTGAGATAAAAACAAGCAAATGCTAATTGCTGTATCGACACCACTGCAGCTTTTTCGGTGACAGACACTTGCAAAGGTGACAGGATACCAGCGCTGATCTCCCTCAGACACTTCCAATTTAGTCAACCTCCACCTGCTTTCAGAGAAACATAATTCTCACCGGACCTTGGACTTTGTTGTCGGATTTCGAAGCCCGATCTTTTCATGTGATAAGCACCAGTTCGAATTATTGACGTTAGAAAGGTCGTTAGAATTTTTAGCTTGTTTTGCCCTCGGGTCATGCTTTTAGCTGTATCTGTTTGTGTAGAAGCGCTGGCCGTTTATTTATATGCGATTGTCATTCCGAAAGCAGTAACTAATATTTTTTTCCATGTTTGATCACGTCTTGATAGGCGAATGTTCGTCCTTTTGCAGTAGATACAGAACGTTTATGTCAGGGCGTCCAAAGGAAAAATGTGACATTGAACTCCGCCATGAGGAAGAAAATGCACAATCATTGATTGAAGTTTGTATAAATAAACCAAATAGTGAGTATGATTCTGAACGATTAATCGAACAAAAGCAGGAAATTATCTAGAATTGAATACATGTACACTTACACACACACACACAAACAGACATACATATATATATATATATATATATATATATATATATATATATATATATATATGAATGACAAAATATAGTTTAAGTTATGCTACATTTATGTTTTAATGTGTTGGATATTACATATAGAGCGTATAAAGAGAATATTGAACACCCTGTCGCAGCTAAACGCAATCGTCAGGCCAGACGATTGCGTTTAATGAGGTCGTCACTGGGTGTTAATTTTAATGTCCACCTATATATATATATATATATATATATATATATATATATATATATATATATATATATATATATATATAAGAGAATAGAATCCAGATAGAAGCCAATGCCCAGGACAGAGTAAGAATATAATATAAAAGGCCCAAACATTAATATTCCATGGTTATAATTTATTAAATTGGAATTGTAATCACGATCCAATTCATCAGACCTACAAATTCAAAATTTTCGTTTTTTTTAATTCGTAATTGGGTCGTGATTACGACTCCAATGTAATAAATTATAATCATGGAATATTAATGTTTGAGGCTTTTTATATATATATATATATATATATATATATATATATATATATATATATATATATGTATATATATATATATATATGTATGTTTCAAAACTATAACCTGGCGGTGTGAAAAGACGCAGATAATACAATTTGCAAATAAAAAAGAATTTTAGACAAATTGATATTTGGGAAAAAATTCAAATATTCGTACTGCTTGAAGAAAAAAATCTACCAGCACCACAATTTAGTCTTAGAATTAAACTAGTGCTAAAATGATGAGAAAATATGTTGGGGATGTCAAATATTTTTGTTGAAAAAAAATGGAGAACTGTTTCAAACAACAGCTTTCCAGTAAATGTTACAAATCCTCCAATAGATCTACGCATGCGCAATAGAACTCTTTTTAAGTATTTAAGAAAAGATGACAACTTAGGTTTGTTTTTGGTTGATCAAGGACATAGGCGTGTCCGAAAATACCGATTGTAAACATGTTTGTCTTCGTGCATCTAATTTATCTAATCATATATAATAATCATGTATAATAATATTATTCGTGTCTGCAGAACTGATCTAAAAAATGAAGTCACGAAAACATTTTTTACTTTGTTACTGAAAACGAACACGAATAAACAAAAATAAATAAAAATATTATAAATAAAAAAAATATAAATAAAATGAAATAAACAAAAATACCAAAAAGACATTAATTCAAAAAAATACAGTAAATAATAAACAAACTCCGAATGCACACTTCAACACAAGTAAACGTAATAATAACCACCAAGATTAAAATAATCAGTAATAAATTTAAAAAAAAATTAATACACAACACTACAAAGTGCTTAAAGCCTGCATTAGAATCCATAATTGTTTCCGCTCAATGTACCCTAAAATTAGAAACATAACCGTTACAAACCACTAAAATAACCGTTAGTACAATACACTAGACTACCCACAATGCATCACTGACCTCTATGTATGAAGGGTCAAGCAAAGAACAAGACTTATCCAAACAGATAACTGAAAGTCTTGTTCTTATGTACATCGTCTTTGTCATGCTGTATTGATAATGTTATAATTTATGAATATGTCCTGAAGATGGTTTATTAGACCGAAACGTCCGACATTGACATATTAACATTAAAACAGCATAATTGTATATAGAGTTTTTGTTTTTTTTTCTGTATATATTTTTCTATATATATATATATATATATATATATATATATATATATATATATATATATATATATATGGGTGTGTGTGTGTGTGTGTGTGTGTGTGTGTGTGTAGGGTGGGGCAGTAATACCTCCATATATTCCTCTCATGAATATCTGCTGCATAAGGTTAAAGATTAACTAAATGAAGACACCACTGCCATTTGCCTAATTCCAATAAACTTACCATTAAGTATTTTACAGACTCACCTGATATATATATATATATATATATATATATATATATATATATATATATATATATATATATATATATATATATATATATATATATATAGCTAGCGGCTTGATAGAGTGATTGTCGAATCGATTTCGAATTCTGGCAGAGTAAGTTCCATTTATTTTTGTACAAATCTTCCTTTAGAAAAATATGAATCAATTGCTTCCCCCATCTATGGATTAATTAACCTGGTTGACTCGGCTCTATTTCTGTATGGTATCAGCCAGTTTAAGAGAAGAACACCTAATCTCCGAATTCAAAACGAGGCTGATGATGGATGAGCTTGGTCAGGCTATCTTGCCGTAGACACGCACACTGATTCTACCACTGCAGTGTATGTCATGCCCCAACGACCCTAATGACATACGAGAGACCCGTGCCTTAGTGCTATGTTGTATTTTTGATCAATATTTCTACAAGACTAGAGTCGATTTGTATACAAGACATTCTTTGAACTAATGATTTCTTGGCAAAAAATCAAAACTCCGTCTGTAAACAATGTCGAATTACACACACACACACACACACATATATATATATATATATATATATATATATATATAAGTAATTTTAAAACGAATTTATATATATATATATATATATATATATATATATATATATAGAGAGAGAGAGAGAGAGAGAGAGACAAGATTTTTAAACCGAGAATTGCTACAATATATATATATGAGAAGAAATTAGCGATTCTCGGTTTCACAACGAAAAAATGTATTTTGTTTTTTAGGCTTTTGAGGTAAAATAAAGATGGGAAAATATTTAATTATTTTTTTA
>CAHIKZ030001724.1:762500-790000 GCA_903632075.3 Acanthosepion pharaonis
AAGACATTTGATCCAGACATCCGTATTGTGTCTGAGACCATCACCATCAAATTCGGGAGTACTTTTCTTTTCAGAAGAGTGAGTTTTCCGAGATGGCGTAAATTTGTAATCAGCATTAGACACATCCAATACCTTTGGAATCCTCTGCAGATTGACTCACAAACATATTGAAATGTTCGTATTAGAGCTTCCGGCGCGAATGCCAAGCAGTACTGTTTCCAGATTTATCGCAGAATGAATTGCGTAATGGTGCTCGACAGCTGACCCTACTATACTGAGCAGTCGACGAATTAAAGAAGAAACGTGCAAAATTAAATATTAAAATGGCGACAATTGACCCATCGCATTCTGATAGGCAAATAGATAGATAAAGAAATATATAGATAGATAATTAACAGATTTCGATAGATAAATATTACCCGATTAGATAGATAGATCGATCGATCGAATAGATAGATAGATAGATAGAAAATGAAAGGAAGAGAAATATACATATATATATATATATATATATATGTGGATAGATAGATAGATAGATAGATTGCGATAAATGCATATTAAAACAGATAGATATGTGCCTATATGCGATTCATAACATAATTTTCTCAATATATATTGATCTGTTGATTGATTAATCGATTGATTGATATTCTATACCGATCTAAATATGATGCCGTTAATTTTATATTCAGGTATCGGATACCTGTCACTTTTTCTGTGTCTGTATCCACATATCAATCAATGAAATCATCAATGCTAATAACAATAATCTTTGGAGTAACCTGATTTTCTCAGGCTAAGTTTTAACCACATTACTTCTCACACTACTAAACCTATTTTATTATTTTGTGAATGAATACCTTTAAAGAAACACAGGATTCTACATATAACAGCACACATCTTCTTTTTTCAGACATACAGTTAACGACCTTTCACATTATTCCCACACGCCATAATAGACAACATGCATGCTTATGTTTTCCTGATGAATCCGAATTCATAAATATTTTTTTTTTCAAGCATTGTGCCCCAAGCAAGGCGTGAAGCCACTAGGATGCAGGGGGTTGCGGAAGATTTGGAGCGAGAGCAGATAAGAGTGATAGAAGAAAGGAAGAGGAGAAGGATAGTGGGTAGATCAAGGTAATTGGAGATGTCGATTGACATTACATTTGAATAGTTGGAGATTATAGCTATCAGGGAAACAGTAATTGGGGAGGGTGTTCCACTGGCGAGAGGTGCGAGGTATGAAGCTATTGGAGTAGAAGAGACGGCTACATTTGAAGGTTTCTACGGTGTAAGGGTGGGAGCGGGATGCCAGCCTCGTAGGGCGCTTGAATTCATGGAGTCTGGGACCCAGAGAGAGCAGCTCATCAGAGCAGTTACCATGGAAGTATTTGTAGAAAAGACAGAGAGAGGCGACGGCGTGTCTGTGAGAGAGTGACTGCAAACAAGACGCTAGATCAGGGCCAATTAGATTACATATCCGTCTCTGGATCTTGTCAAGAACTCCGAGGTAAGCAGAAGGTGCTCCAGCCCATATATATGGCAGCAATACTCCATACAAGGGCGAATGGTTGTTTTGTATATTTGAAGTATCGATTCAGGGGAAAAATTTCCTGGCGCGGCACAGAGAGCCAACTTTCCTCACGGTGGAAGAAGCAATTAACTCAATGTATTTGTTCCATCTCAGGTCAGCAGTCAGCGTGAGACCGAGCAGACGCAGGAGCTCTCAGGAAGACTATCAGACATTTTAATGGGGGGCAGGGAAGGATCTCTATGGAGAGGAGTCACACAACTACATGCCTATCAGACGCCTTACGTTACACCTATCTGATCACGTCTCTATTAGAACCCATTTAAATAGACACTCAATCTTAAAGACTCCATCGAAACATACTAGTAGAAAATAAAAACATAATAACCATATTCACCTGTAAAAAAGATTAAAAAGTCTTAATGGGGGCATTATCTCTATAACACTAAAACATAATACAACACAATTAATCTGATATATAAAACCATCTTTGATAATGTTGAAACAGTTTCTACAATATATATATATATATATATATATATATATTAGCAGTAACCTTTCTTTCAATCATCCTTCATTATATATATATATAGTTTTTTTTATATATATATATAGATTGTTATATATTATATACAAAACGGAAAAATTTAGATAGACCTTGTCTGGCATGAAACATATATATATATATATATATATATATATATATATATATATATATATATATATATTGTCATTATCCATAAATATACCACAACTTGAAACTATATTTCTTCATTTTATATATATATATATATATATATATATAGAACAATATGTTATCTATATATCTCTATTGTCAGAAGGTATCAGCAATTGTTTCCCAATTACTACTAAAAATATCGTTTGAATTTATCCCCCCTACCCCTTTCATTGTATTACCATCTCCTATTCCCGCCTTTTCTCTTTTATCCTCACTCTTAGAAGGCTTGGAAATGCTGTAGCTAAACTTTTGACTGTTGTTATCGACAAGGAATTTCTCCAGTCTAACCACCACTTCCACATCTCACCCATCCTTCACCAAACTGCTATCAAAAAGCATTATGGATTCACTTGGACACCATTTTGTTTTATTATATATATATTATATTATATATTATTATTATATATATTATATTATATATATTATATTATTATTATATATATTATATTATATATATATTATATTATTATATATATTTTCTTTCTTAAAGAAATGTAAAAAAAAGAGGTGATGTTTCACATACGGCCTGCTTACAAGCAGAATTGTTTATAACTAATTTTGCTTCTCATCAGTCGAGGTGCATCTGAAATGCACCGAAACGGAGTTGCATCTTTGTAGTAAGTAAAATGGTTTTGTCTATATTGAAAAAAATAATAATATATATATGTGTGTGTGTGTGTGTGTGAAAATATATATATATATATATATATATATATATATATATATATATATATCATCCCTACCGTTCGCCGACGGCTTAATGGTTAGAATCTCCGAACGACACCAATTCAATCCTAGCTAGAGGCAACCGGATGTCTAGCCACACTGATGAGCTGTGAAACAGCGAAACAGTCTGTCTGTGGACGACGTTATATATATATATATATAATTATTTATATATTATATGCGCGGCACTTATTAGAAAGCGCTACATAAACCTAAATTTAAAAAAAAAATTAATCAGTTTTTCTGACGATCGCAAAAGCGTTAAAGCAGGGTTACAAACTCACATCAATCAGCCAAAAACATATATATATATATATATATATATATATATATATATATATATATATATATATATATATATATATATATATATATATATATATCCGTGTTTGTGTAGATATTTGTGTGAAATAATGAAATGTGAAATAATTTAACGACACGAAACTTGAATCTTCGTTCTTGTATTTCATTCTTGCTTACGTTTAATCACCTTCGGCCAATTTTGTTGTAAAATAAAAACCCAAAAAACTCCATCCGCCATGTTGATCTTTCTTTCTATCTGCGATGTGTGTGTGTTTGTTCAGCCATCTCTTGGTCTGCTTTTTTAATCTCTTCTTTTACATCAATTCATCCAGCATTCTGGTTCTCACGCTTGTAATGCTAGATGCATGAATGAGGTTACGCACGTCTGCATTCGGCGTCCGGGTGTATTGCCTGTGTTTTTATCAATCAATCCACTAAATGCCGTTGTATGATATTAACTTTAAGCTAAAGTTGTTATTTAAACTTACTTTCCCTATCTGTTTTATTTAAACTTTCTGTCTCTTTAATTGAATCCAGTGATACAATAGTTAGTGGCAGGTGCGTGTCTAGTGTGTCTGGTACATGAGTATGTGGCTTGGAATATGAGCTTTCAGTGTGTTTATACTCATCATTATATACACTTTCGGGAATATTTTATTCAAAAATACTGTCGAGTGGGTAGCTGTAGTCAAATACAAAAAAATACAGAAGTGTCCAAGTAACAGAATTGAAAATGTTTACAATAAAAAAACAGGGCAAAAAGAATATAAAGCAATCAAACTATATGCATGATATATCAACAATAATATGCACAAAGTTCACAAACTAAGAATTGCGTTGTCACACAAAAGCAAGTTCGGACAAGCGAGCTTAGCGTTGACTTCAAGACAAGACAGACCGGGACTTAAGGAATTTACCTTGCCAACTCCAAAACAGGATGTGGTACAAGGCCGTTTTTTATGTGTTTTTTTTTTATGTCGGTTTTTTTCTACCTCCCCAGACGTAACTCTGCCGTTCGGCATACTCTCGTCTGTGTTTCTCTCTTCCCGAAGACAAGTCAGCCAGAACAACATGGCAGATCGGGACTGACTCATATGAAACTGCAAACCGGCCAATTTTATTGGCTAAGAACAAAATCCCAGCATGCAATTGTGTGCTTCTGCCTATAAAAGTGGAGGGAAAAGTGTTTCGCTGTCATTCCCCAGGAAGATTTAGGTTCATTCACTCCCTCTCATTTCATGTTTCATTTTTTTTTTGTATATTTTTATAAGAAAAACGGAAAAAAGGTATATTGAACTTTCTAAAATTTTTATGTCATGTGTTTTTAGTAGGTACCCTGTGAAAATGTGAAAATATGGTCCATGTCTGATTAAATGGTGATGGATGAGTTCTTGTGGTGAATGAGCAAATTTAATGCATTGACGTCTCGTGAATCTGATTAGCGAGGTCTAGGATAGTTAATGATGACCAGACTTACCCCACTACACCTTCGGCATTTTGCCGTTTTTATTTTAATCCCAATAATCATTCCCTCCACCAACATTGAAATCAACAAATGCTGATAAAATTATCTCAGCTTTTAAAAGAGAGGAATATTAAATACACCATCGTAGAGACACGGTGGAGTAATGGATAGCCGCTTGGAAATGAATAATCGTAGAACCGGGTTCGAATTCCAGTCGAATCTATTTCATTCACTTAGATGCTAATAACCTTTGGAAAGGTATGAAACTACTACTTCTCCACCCCGCCCCGATTAAAATAGCAGAACAGACCGAGTTCTGTAGCCTCGGATGGCGACTGGTCTACTGCAGAAAGAAATGGCAACCTACTGCGGGGAAAAAATCTACCTCGGTTATCACGCATGGCTTATAACTGACTGACATATTTACCACTCTTTGCCTAAGACTTAAATAAACCGTCCTTTTAAGACATTTTTTATGTTTATACATTCTTTTTTTATAGATGGAATTATTTAAGTAAATGTTCTGTTCATAATAAACAGTATTAACAACATTTACCGGCCTGAATGTCTGAAGAATTGTCATAGAAAATATTCGTCCTCCGGCAGGAATTGAACCTGTATCCTATACGGAACTGTCATATAGCCTGACGTCCTTTTAGCGATTGAACCACAGAAAAAGCATTCGGTTGATAAGGTCGATTTTACTGTTTTTAAACTACAATCTTCCATGGTTTTCTCACGTACATTCACATCTGCTCGATGCGTATCCAAATGTAAACAAATGACGTCAGACATTATGAAATTGACAAAGTACGACAATTATTTTAAGACATTGTTATGTTTACACATTCTTTTTATAGATACAAATATTTAAGCAAATGCTCTGTTTATAATAAACAGTATTGACAACATTTACCGGCCTGAATGTCCGAGAAATTTTCATAGAAAGTATGCGGCCTCCGACAGGAATCGAATCTGTATCCTATACGGAACCGTCATATAGTCTAACGTGCTTTTACCGATTTCGCCACAGAGGATACAGGTTAATAAGCTTACTTTATTCAGATACGAAAGCCCAAGTGAATGTCCAGTAGTCATTATTGAATTCACTGTTTTTCAATGTCATGTCCGTTGAAGAAACAGGCAATAATGTTCTTTTAAGGATTCCTTAACTGAGAACTGCTACGTCTTCTGAGGAAAATGGTGTAGGTTTTATTTTTCTTCTGTAATTTAAAGTAGCCGTTATTCTAGATTAAAATCCACCCAAATGTAGACAGTCCAATCTACCATGCTATTTTACCCATAGATGGGGAGAGAAAATATAGATATATGCCTTCCCAAAGAGCATTATTTGTTCAAGAGAATTAAAAGAACTAAGCTGGAATTTGAACTCGGATCGACGATTGTAAATGTTAGCTACTTCGAATACTATACTATGCAATTGTAATATTCTCCTTTAGCTCGTAAACCATTACCTGACAACGAAATGCCAAAATCATATTGGATATGTTTCGCGTGTTCTCCCTCTTTATTTTCTTCCTCACGGCACTTGTATACAACCTCGGAATTTATAAATGAAAATACGCGGAAATTAAATCGTGAAATATTTTACGATCGTGATCAACTTAAATCGATGACTAGAGGACATTATTTATCAAATGGACTTTCCGGTCCGTCTTTTTTTCTACCCGTTTGCCGTTTATAAATCTATTCCCACAAAGAACTGTTCGTATTTTTGTGGGGATGTGACGGAGTGTAGAGAATTTGAAGATGTCTACAGACATCACAGGTTACAAAGAACGTTTCACCTTTGAAATCAACCACACGCATATATTATCAATGAACCCGATTATTTGGTCGGCATAGGCGCGGGATCGATAATCGATAACTGCAGAAGTCTCGTGCCAAACTTCTTTTTCATTCTTACATTCAATTTTGACGGCTTATATGTGTCTGTCTTGCGCGCATATGCATGGTAGTAATTTTCACAGATGTTCAAATTCTAAAGAAAATACAGAACTATATATATATATATATATATATATATATATATATATATATATATATATATATGAAAAATGATTTTTTTTCGTGATGAATACAACAATTTTGTCTTAGAAAAATAACGAACACAAAGTTATTTTTGTCTTAGAAAACACTAGACCCTGATGATGACATTGTGCTAATGTCGAAAGTACTGGTATAAAATTAATATGCACCAACATAAGTTTCTTTCTGCCTTTAATCAGGATACTAAGAAACTTTTCCGTAATTATGAGAGAAAACTAATAAAAAAATAACTGTACACAACTTATCTAAATTATTTAATAAAACATGTCTTAATGAAAATATGATGCCAAAATACGTATATATATATATATATATATATATATATATATATAATAAACTCTCATATGTGGTACTTACACTATGTGAATTTAAGCGCAGTACTTGTTTGGCGGTCAGGTCTCGTCATTTTACAATTGAAATTAATAAACGTAAGCGGAATGCTTACAGTTTCTTTTATCGCACTTCTCGCTTGTGGAAACCTTTTCCGGCTTCCTGTTTCCCAGTCATCTTTAATCTTCAAAAATTAAATACAATATCAATCGTTATTTGCTGTTTTCTTAACTCCTGTTTTTATATTGTTCTCTCTCCTTCATAGTTTTCTCTCGTCATATTCTCTCAAAAGTTGAATAATTATATATATATATATATATATATATATATATATATATATATATATATATATATATATATTGGAGGCACGGTGGAGTAATGGATAGCAGCTTGGATGAATGGCAGAGCCGAGTTCGAATTCCAGTCAAATCCATTACATTCACTTAACGTGGTAATACCATTGGAAAAGGTGTGAATCCTCTTCTTCTCCCACCCCCCCATCTATGGGTAAATAGCAGGACAGACTGGGTTCTATAGCCTTGGATGGCAACTGGTCTAGGAGAAGGTAAAACTCTGAATTCAAAACGTGTGGAGGGTCGTTTGGGAACCTTGTGGCACTCGGTGCACCAGGTCTCTGTATTCGGCCCTTCAAAAAGTGTGGATGATCCTGCACGAGGCCTTCACCACTATAATCAAATCTCATGTGCCGGTGTCGGGCTGTCGGTTTCCTGGAAACTGATCTGCTTGGCCCTCATACGTCGAAATCGACGGCAGAGTCGACTATATATATATATATATATATATATATATATATATATATATATATATATATATATATAAACATTGATTATTATCGTTCCAATGAATCTTTCTGAAGAAGTGTTCGACAGAAAAGTTCTCTTAAAAGAATGCGTCTCCGTTATTATATATATATATATATATATATATATATATATATATATATATTCTGTGTATGTGTAAAATAGGTTAGTTAATAAAACAAGGAAAAACGAAAGGGTACCAATATCATCGGTAAAATAAACATTTATTAAATATCAATTATGAACCATATGACAGAAATGAAGTACAGAGTGAAACGTTTTATGTTCGGAATATTGGGACACACCTTCATCAACAGTTATGTGATGTCAATGAACACTCGTTTTACATTTGTAATGCTCGTTGTAGTAGAGACTTTGTAATCGCAGACCAAACCATAATACGCCCTTGAACAAAACAGGCGTTAGACGCTTCGATAACACTCGCTCGAATAGTAATTCGTATAGTGAAATAGTATAGTGAATTGAGTAAATAGCGGTCCGTATAGTAATAGAGGATAGATGAGAAATGGCGATCATTTAGACGTCACGCGACTTCCGATTTATGCGTTTCATCTATGGTCATGTGGTCTACTTAATTCAATAATGGGATAGCCTGTGTTTGCTCACTGACGATCGAGGTTCAAATTCAAGTATCGGCGGCGACATTTTTATCCAGTATAACAAGCAGACCGAGGAATAAACAGCTAAATGGAAATTACTCACTGACAGATGTTCTTGTAGATGGGGTAATTTTGTAATTTATATATATATATATATATATATATATATATATATATATATATATATGTATATGTGTGTGTGTGTGTGTGTGTGTGTGTGTGTGAAAAATATATAGAAAATAGGAAAGAACTCGTTAGGTAAATAATCCAAAGTTCTTTAGTATTTTTATTATTATTTTTTAAAAAATAGTGCTCGATACAAAAGTAGAGCATAAATATAATTATTTATTTAAAAATATGATTCCAACACGCTACATAAGAGTTTTCATGTTTCAAAACAAGAGCCGAAAAACTATAATTAATTATATTAATTATATATAATAAACAATAATTAATCATATTAAAGTTTTCGGCTCTTGTTTTGAAACATGAGAACTCTTATGTAGCGTGTTGCAATCATATTTTTAAATAAATAATTTATATATATATATATATATAACATTTTAATATATTTTAATGCATATATATATATTTTAATATATACAATATTAATTATTTTAATATTTTGATATATGTATATATAATATTTTAATATATATTTAATGCATATATATATAAAATTTGAATATATTTTAATGCTTATATATATATATATATATATATTAATATAATATATATATAATATTTAATATTTTAATATATATATAATAATATTTTAATACATATATATATATATATATATATATATATATGTCAATTATAAAAAAACAAATGCATGCATGCACGTGCTTGTTTATGCGTCTTGTATGCCGTTACATGCATATGTATGGATATACATTTATACAAAATATTAGTTCCCTGTATCGCAAAGAATCTTTTTTATTATATTCTTCTTTCTTTCTGCTCTTGCAAGTGCGTTTTGCGTACGTATCTGTGTGTGTCTTTGCCTGTACGTGTCTGTTCGTTTTTCTCTCTGTGAAGTGCAATGCAAAGGTTATATTTGTCGATATTTCCAGTGATGCATTCTTCCGAAATTCACAGCTAAATTTAATTATAGTAATTCCAGAGCTTTGATTAGCCCCAAACTTGAAATATTGACAAAAGTAATTATTATGATTAGAAGGTTCCTATCAATGATCCTGACAACATCAGTCGCACATTTCTTTTCTTAAAAAAAAAACGTATTGCTTCAAATACAATAGCCACTAGTTGGCGCCAATTTTTCAACCAATTTCTTATCTATCTAATTCCAAGAGTAAAATAATTGTTTGATAATGTGTTGTATGGAATGTCTCTCACTCCCTATCGCCTATGTGGACTGACTACATCAGTACCAATATATGGTGAGCGCAGGATATAAGTAGAGGCTCGCTTCGTCAACCCACATTAAATTTAGCCTTGTGCCACATCTGACCTTTGTGGGGCGGTTCGCAAATATCCTCGCTTCGGCAGTTAATTGAAGATTCGTCTCGCTGTGCTGGTCAAATTCTCTGACTCCGAGCCGAGAGGTTCACCAGATGAGGCTACGTCGAAGGGTAAAATCTCGTCTCAGGAAACAGCTACTCAACCACATTTATACGGTGAATTTTTGTTGAGAGTTCGGGCTCGGATAACCCACATTAAATTCGGCCATGTGCCACATCTGACCGCGTGGGGCGGTTGGTAAATGTCCTCGCTTCGGCAATTAGTTGGAGATTCGTCTCCAGCTAAGCTAGTCGAACTCTCTGCCTTCGGGCAGAGAGGAAGCCAGACGAAGCTATGCCGAAGGGCAGCGTCTCGTCTGGGGTACTCGACAGCTACCCGGCCCCGTTATTTTACGGGGTCTACGAGGAATTTTTGCCCGAGCTTACGGGATCGGATACAGCACGTTTAATTTAGACTTGTGCCACATCTGACCGCGTGGGGCGGTTCGTAAATATCCTCGCTTCGGCAATTATTTGGAGATTCCTCTCCAGCTGTGCTGGCCAAACTCTCTGCCCGGAGGCAGGGAGGATCCGCAGATGTCGAAGGGTAGAGTCTCGTCTCGAGAAACAGCTACCCAACCCCTTTTTATACGATGAATTTTTGTTGAGCATACGGGCTCGGATGACCCACACTATATTCGGCCTTGTGCCACATCTGACCGCGTGGGGCGGTTGGCAAATATCCTCGCTTCGGCAATTAGCTGGAGATTTGTCTCCAGCTGTGCTGTTCAAATTCTCTGCCTCCGGCCAGAGAGGATCTCCAGAAGACGTTATGTCGAAAGGAAGAGTCTCTTCTCGTGAAACAGCGACTCGACTCCGTTTTATACGGGGAATTTTGGGCCGAGCCTACGTGCTCGGATACCCCACATTAAATTCGGTCTTGTGCCACATCTGACCCCGTGGGATGGTTAGTAGATATCCTTGCTTCGGAAATTACTAGCCTGCCACCCGATTCCCTGTTTTTCAGTAGTTTATTCTCTTTTACAATAAACCTATCTTCTTTCATCTATGTGTGTGTTGCTATTCCTTCACTCGAGTACCATGTTTGTCTGTTTGTAACCTCTTTAAGGATACAACATAATGGTAAGGATAATATTAGCTGTCTCATTATAAGGAAACATTCGGCATTCATTGATCTAACAGTTGTACTATATTTGCAACTATTTCTCTTAAGACATATAGGTTTATCAAATCCAGTATCCGTTATCGCTCTTTCTAGTATTGATGGGGTTTCCTTCCTAACTTTTTGTTTTAAGTAGTTTGGAACATCAGTATGTCGTTATCATCTCTTCGAGTTACAGGTGGATTCTGCTATGTCGTACAGTTCTTTTTTTCTGATTATGTAGCGCTTGCCCAGAACATTCGATTAAGTGCTGTCTACACCAATACTCATAGCTCAAAGCCATTTTTAATCATTGATCTTAGAAATCGGTTGTATGCAGCTGACAATTTAGATATTTCTAATCAGGTCTGACTCCATGCATGACATCCACGTAAGTATCTCTTTCTCACGAGGTTATTTAAGAACGACTCAAGTTTTCTGGTTAATGTTTTGGTTTAGTAGCAATTGGTGGTGTTGGGTGAAACTACCACTAACGCAGCCTATTCGAGATTTTTTTTTATTTATTTACAACCATTATAATTCTGAAGAGCCACTCAAAGTAGAGGTCTACTGAATGATGTGTGTAATATGAACGTGAGAGGAGAACATAGAAAATTTAAGGATATGAAATTATGGCAGATAGGTAACACTTCACCATCGACTTCTACTGTTCGGTGCAGCAGTTTCAGAAAGTAACAATTGTTAGGAAGATGTTCTAAGACTTGAATTCCCTTCTTACCAATGAAACACATGGGGTATGAGGGTGATCCAACCCTGTGCACATAGCAAGGAAGATCAGCTGTAAATGCCTGAACTCGTGGCACTAAAGAATGCTAGAATATTTCAGTACATCTGCTAAATACTGTTTTGTCTATCGCATTTCTCGTTTGTAAAACTCACTTCCGACTTCCCGTTTCCCAGTTAACTTTGATCTTCAAAAATTTACCTGTAATGTCAATCGTCTTCTTAATTCCTGTTCTTTTATTGTTTTATCTCGTTAATAGCGTTTTTTTTTTTCATATCCTCTTTATGTTTTGTAAATCTCAAGTTTATTTCAGACCTCATGTGGATCTATTGCTAAAGATCCTGGGAAAAGGGTCAGCTTGTGGAACTTTCTTTCGACTTGTGTATGATACCTTTTAATTTTCATGGCGCCCACGACCAACAGAATGATTTGATCACAACTACCTCGAACCAGAACAATGATTTTTTTTATCATTTCATGGAATAGAACAAGGGTCATCTATCTATCACAATAATAATGATAATCTTCTTCTTCTTCTTCTTCTTCTTCTTTGTCTTCTTCTTCTTCTTCTTTGTCTTCTTCTTTGTCTTCTTCTGTCCATGGAGGGTCATATCAGTAGTAACTGGTACCCTACATTACGGTAATAAGAAACAGCAAGGGCTTCAGCACTCACCTCTCTATTTTATAACGAAGAAGACAGTGTTGCCTTCTGTCGTCTTAATTCTTGTTCTTTTATTGTTCTCTCTACTTAATAATGTTTTCTTTTTCTCATATTCTCTCACATTCAATAACCTCCTTATGTCTTAGTTGCTTTATTGTCTTATTGGGGTGAAATTAATAAAAAAAAAGTCGTCTTTTCTTTACTTTTATCATCTTTCCCTTGATGTAGCTGTCAGTCTCTTCTTGTTCTTGTAACGTCATTCACCCGGGGTGGGTTGAGCCGGCTCCAATATTAGAGTTTCATGGGAATTTGGAATTCATAAGCAGTCCCCAAACCTGCATGTATAGCACATGAGATTTGATTATAGTGGTGAAGGTTTCGTGCAGGACCATCCACACTTTTTGAAGGGCCGAACACAGAGACCCGGTGCACTACGTGCCACAAGGTTACCAAACGACCCTCCGCAGGTTTTGAATTCAGAGTTTTTCTTCCACTAGACAAGTTGCCATCCAAGGCTAAAGAACCCAGTCTGTCCTGCTATTTACCCATATCTGGAGGGAGAAGAAGAGGATTCACACCTTTCCCAAGGGTATTAGCACGTAAGTGAATGTAATGGATTCAACTGGAATTCGAACTCGGCTCTCCAATTCCTCAATCCAAGCCGCTATCCATTACTCCACGTCCAGTCGGTCTGGGCTCCATCAGGATATTTTAATTTCTCTGTTCTCCAGAACAGCTTCTGTTCATCGTGGAGCGCTTTTGTTTGCATAGTTAAAACAATATTTGGCCAATTCCCTGTCTATCAACTAAAGTGGTGTTCAGATTGTTGTATTCTTTTTAAACTTTAGGATTCTCATTATCTTCAGGAGAAGCCTAAAGTTAAAACCTGATTTTCTTTGAAGAGCGACCAAACACTATACCGTAAAAAACAATATCAAATCCAGGATAAATAGAATTTTGAACTGAAAATGTAACTGACCCAGAAAAATAAAAAAATATATATATAAATGACTGGGTGATCATTTGTCAACTGTGCAAGTTTAGGTTAGTTTGATTCATTTTAGAACATGTTAGCACTTGTTGGGTTATTCATGTCGAATAACAGATTACGTAGATTTACCCATAAATCCCTATTTTATTTGGGGATCGAACTCACTATTCAGTAATAATTGTCACTCAGAAGAATGTCGCTAACCATTCCGACGTAGCTCCGCTGATGTTATGATATTTACACCTTTTGTGGTTATTTAACTTCGAAATTCGTATGAAGATGGAATTCGCCACGTAAAGTTTAACCTGGTTGATATAAAGACGTGTCAATCGTTGTTTGTAATGGCCAACCACTTTAGCCATGTTAAATATTGTCCTACGCCGAGCATACAGAATTTGTACAATGACGGCATATTTTGCCCATATTGAGTTGAATCTGCTTTGTCGATTTAAGTATATAATGCAATCTGGGGCTTCAATCCCAACTAGTAGACCGGATCCTGTAGCTGCAAAGAAGAAAGAAAAAAAAAACATTCGAGATCGTGAATTTCACAATTTTGGTAGACCATAGATTGAATGTTAAAACAGAAGATGAAAAATATATCACAACTTTGGCAATGAACTGAAATAATTTATTGAATATGAACGTGACAGTTGTGCCGTTCGATATGCGAATTTAGGGATCCGTAATGAAAGGCACTGGAAAATATATTTGAATTGGAATTCGGAAGAAAAGTTAAGATCATGCAGACGACTAGAATTTGTTATTTATCATTTCACCACAACCAAGGCAATAAAGTCACTCAGACACAAGGGGGTTACTGAGTGTGAGAGAACATTATTAAGGAGAGAGAACAATAAAAGAGCAGGAATGAAGAAGACAGACGATAACACAATCTTCTTTATAGAATACTGAGTAGAGTGCTGAAGCACTTGCTGCCTCTTAATTCACAGCATAGTATAACAGTTAATACTTATGGAAAACTCCATAGAGAAGAAGAAGAAGAAGAAGAAGAAGAAGAAGAAGAAGAAGAAGAAGAAGAAGAAGAGGAAGAAGAAGAAGAAGAAGTAGAAGAAGAAGAAGAAGAAGAAAGAGTAGGGGAAGAAGAAGAAAATGGACCAATAGAAGAAGAAAATGGAGGAATAGAAGAAGAAAATAAAGAAGAAGAAGAAAATAAAGAAGAAGAAAAATGGAAGAGACGAAGAAGAAAATAAAGAAGAAGAAGAAGAAGAAGAAAAAGAAAATAAAAAGAATAACAAACAACAACAAACAATAATAATAATATCATTATTATTACTGTGATAGGTAGATGAGCCTCGTTCTATTCCACAAAATGATGAAAAATTTATGTTCTGGGTCAAGGTACTTGTGTGCATATTATCGTTAAAAGCATGTTGCGGGTAAACATTTTGTTGGCCGTGGACGCCATGAAAAGAAACAAAAAGCATCAGACACAAGCATCGGAACGCCTTGAAATTAATCACACACATTTCACTAGTTCTGCAGCGTCACACTGATTCGTCCGTCTCACTGTGCCAAAGCATCCTTCCTGTACTGCAAGTAGCTATCACAGTAGCAAGAACTGTTACTATATCAGCAATTGTATTAACCAGGAAGCAACAGTCATAGCAGTGGTGTAAGTAGCAGAGGGCAAGATCTTTAGTATCAACCGTAGAGAATTATATAACGGGTTTAGGAGTAATTTTATTTAATGTAGAATTTCGGATTGTATTTGGAATATTTTTTCTAAGGATTTATAACCGAAGAAATACTAACGTTAACGCTGCATTATTTTTTTTTATCGCTCCGCCATCTTTGTTCTTCACTCAAAACCTTTTCACGCTTTATTGTATTTTGGGAATCATTTCTTTTATTTTTATTTTTTTTTACCGCCTCTTCGTTTTATTCGTATTACTTGTATTCTCCTTTGTTCTTTCTTTTTTCTATTCTACAGCTATTACTCACTTAATTTACCTGCTTAATGCCACCCCGAACTTACGACCAACGATAAAATGTCAAAAAAAATTAAAAACAAACAGGGAAAAAAGGAAAATAGCCAACCTGTCGGTGTTGTGCGAAAATTTCGATCGTGATTGTTTTTCCCTTTCTTCAAAATGAATCAAAATAAATAAAATTGAAAATGAATAAAGATTCACGTACTGTATGTACAAAGTAATGTGATCTGGTTTTGAAATGTGTGTATTACGTTTACTGATCAGTGCACTGTTGTATGAACATTTAGAAATAAATTAGAAAAGTTACAAATGCTGCAAAAATTACATTTAATCTATCGGAAGCTGGTTGACACAAAACCATTATACATATATAATGTCTGAAATAGCGATTAGGTACAACTTCTCACTTAGCGACGAAGTTGTTTAGCGAATAATTCATGGAAACGGAACGCAATCGTTAAATGAATTATGACTGTATTCATTTGTTTTTGTTTTGTCTTTTTGCTTTTTTTTAAAAGAAATTCTCTTTCTTCTTAATCTGTTCTCATCTTCCACGTACTGTAAAAGCAGATGTTTTGTAAACTTAACACAGTACAGAAGTAGACTGTTTAACATTTTGAGCTACGATGAAGGCTACAGATAATTCCACAGCGTTTGTCTGGCACAAGAGTAGGACACTGAAATTCTGATACTGGTTATGTCTTTTTCTCAGACAGGATTACTACGCATCGCTTTAAATTAAGCGGCTTTTTGTTTCATATTAAGCATAAGGTTGTCTGGGCGTGGTGTAATAGTTAGCGAGCATGTCTTGCTAGAAAAATTGCGATTGAGTTGCGAGTTCGATCCTCACTGGCTAGCTTATATCCCTAGCCTTTTGCAACATCTAAAGAACGCTTAGAAAATCGCCATACTAAGAATAACATAGTCTATGGAAGAAAAGGGTTAGATCGAACCCACAACATAAGCGCATTCGCCCACAAGACTCCACATTTCTGTTTCGTTGCATCTCCTCCATTAATATTTATATCTATTTAAAGATTTGCCGATTAGAGACGAAAAAATGTGATTGGCTTACCATGTTAAAAGGAATGAATCTATATTGTCCGTGCTATGGGTTAAATAGCATGGCAGACTGGTCTCTTCAGCATTGGTAGAGCGACCAGTTTAAAAAGAACAGCAAGATTGAAATTTTAAAAAAAAGCTTGAAGAAGGTTTACTACATGCACGCCATATTCCATTGGTATTGAGGAAATGCCATTGAAATTCTTACATCGTGGGGGAGGCTCCTAAAAAGCAACGCTTTCCGACCACTACACTATTAACCTGTTGACCTCTAAGTTCAACCATTATCTCTTCTACAGGTTATTGTTGATCAAAATAAGATTTATTCATCAAAATTTGAATGAGAAAGTCAAAGGAATGTGGATTTCAATATGCGCACTGGCTGATAACTTCCTTCATGTGTCTGTATATATATATATATATATATATATATATATATATATATATATTATTCACTCGATCAAAATCTAAATATTTTCACCCACTCAATATTTTTATTCATCTTCTTCAATTAATTCCTTTTAACTCCCTTCAATTCTTAGATATATTTGCATTAATTTTAATCTTTATTAACCATCTTAAAGAAACTTGTTCGCCTCCTATCAGTATGGCTGATGCTAACCTCCAGAGAAGCAACTCACTACGCCTACTTCAACTCAGGTTTTCACCCGACATGAAGTGGAACGACTATATTGAATCAGTTGCTGATTCTGCAGCTAGTCAAGTAGTATTCCTATATCGCGCTAGAAAATCTTCCCGCCAGAATCTAACGTGCATATTTATAAGACTTTCATTCGTCCGTACGTCGAATATTTCTGTCATGTCTGGTCTGGTGTTTGTACTAATATATCTGGAGATTCTTGACAAATTCCAAAGAAAAATCTGCAGTGTTATCGGCCCTGACTTCGCAACCGGGCTTCAGTCACTTTCCCACCGCCGTAACATAGCTTCTATGAGCCTTAATAAGCCAGGTTATTGTTGAGCAAAATAAGATTTATTCATGAAAATTTGAATAAGAAAGTCAAAAAGAATGTGGATTTTATGAACGATTTCATAACTTTTCAATATGAACACTGACTGATAAGTTCCTTCATGTGCTCAACTCTGACATCGGGATTTTCGTCGCCTCAAACGCGAGCATTATGTTTGTTGACTTTGCCATTCGTATGAACTGTGACCTTATCACTGAAAACAAGATGTTCTTCAAGTTTCTCTTGCATATCGACAGAGAATTGCTTGCGCGTTTGTTTGTCGTCTGCCTTTAAAGCCTGAACGAGCTGCAGCATGCCGGGTGTCATTTGCAAGATTTTCCTTACGACACGCCAAATCGTCGTTGGAGGAATCTGGGTTTTCAGACTTCCTCTTTTATGGACATCCTGGGGCTTATGTTTCCTGAACCCGCTCAGCCTTATCTTCCGATGCTGGTAGACGTCCAGATCCTATTCCCCTGCCAAATCTTCCTTTTTGAACATTTCTGACATATCCAAATCACCATTGAAGTTCCTCAATTTTTAGGGAATTTTCTCACAAATGCACGCTGCACAGTCTTGTTCGATTGCGTTCGAAGATACACGAAGACGCAAAACGCATTTTCTTTTCCAGTGAATAGCATTTCTATAACTGAATATATATATATATATATATATATATATATATATATATATATATATATATATATGAACTGAATTAAGTCCGATAATTATTTGATATAATTTCTGATTATAAGTTGTTTTTTTTATCTATACATAATTAAGTAAATGCTCTGTACATTTTTTTTTTTTAAATTAAACAGTATTAATTATATTTACCGACCTAAATGTTCCAGAAACTACGTAGAAAACATGTGCTTCTCTGACAGGAATCGAACCTAAATTTAAATAAAATCATTTAACTAAATTTTATCTATAAAAATAACGTATGAATAGAATATATATAAAACTGAATACACTTGTAAAAATAGAATACGTGGATTTAACACATCACAAGAAATATTTAAATAAAATTCTCACTTAAAAATTTTGAAAAACTTAGCGTTGCGTCTTTGCACGTTCCGATATCTTACAACCGTCAATAATAGCAGATATTCAAAAAACATCTTTCGGTCGACATACAGGTATATCGTCTCAAGTTTTTGATTTTATAAGGAAAAAAGACACATGCCTGATGATGGATGGAAGACTGTCCTTAAGTACTAGCATTTTAACATCAAATAAACTGAAAAACTACAGACAACAAGTTTTTCTTCAAGGATCAAAACTCGTACTATGGATGAACAGGATTTTAATGCATATATTATGTTTTCTAGCGATGGATGTCGCCAATAATCGCATTGATACTTCTGATTAATTCTATGTGTGATTATTCTTTGTATGTAAATCATATGCTGCCTAATGTTTTATATATATATATATATATATATATATATATATATATATATATATATATATATATATACACACACACACATATATATATATATATATATGGGGGGCACATGCGTGTGTGTGTGTTTCTGGGTGTGTGTCTGTGTGTGTTTATACAAACATATATATATATATATATATATATATATATATATATATATATGCATCCGTTTCAATCAGTATATATTACATAAATCTTATCTTTCCGTAATCTATCCAGCCATTTTGAACATTTTAAGAATCGGTTACGCGGTCTTTATATAACACACTATGATCAGCTTGTTTCCTGTGTATGCTTAAGAAGATGTCATGACATATTTTCTAATTATCCCATTTACAATAATGTACATTTAGCTTGTAAACTGGACATTCGTACGTGAAAAGGATTTTATTTTTTTTTATTTTTAGATCAGATGTGAATATCGCATGATCGAAGTCTAATAGAGAAACATTAATGGCGCCCGTTCAAATCTGGCCCGGAATACCGTTGAAAGAAGTTTCCGAATGTTGACCACGTTGTGCATACGAAGTGACTGACAGTCGGAGAAATCGAAGAAATTACGGGTATTTCACAGACTGCCCAGAAAGTATCACTTCCTTTCAATTGATACATACACAAATTACATCACCCAATTTTATCAGAAAATATAGATTTGGCGTCTGGAGTATTTTGGCTTTCTCAAAACATTTAACGGTGTCTAAGGATATCGTAATGAAGCTGATGGTAACCCCGTAATAAGATTTCTTAATTCTTATGAATGATTCAAAAGACGCGCGCTATAGTCAATGATTCTGAGTTTGTTTTGTTTTTTTTTTAAATGCCGTATCCCTTCAAGAGGTACATGATCATGGCTCTTCACAGATTAGATGGTTTTTTTTTTGGTTTTTTTTTATCTCTGAATTGCTATGATTTCTTCGGAAAGATAGGGGTGAAGCTATCCATTGGCTCTTTCACCTGTTTGAATACTTGAATCGTACTTTTTTTTTCAGATTTGCTCTTAGATTTGCGTCCTTCTTCTAGATGTGCTTCCTTCTACTAGATTTGCTTCTAGATTCACGTCCTCCTTCTAGATTTACTTTCTTTATCTAGATTTGCTTCTAGATGTATGCCCTTCTTCTAGATGTGCTTTCTTCTTCTAGATTCGTCCTCCTTCTAGATTTGCTTCCTTCTTCTAGATTTGCTTCTAGATTTACGTCCTTCTTCTAGATTTGCTTCCTTCATCTAGATTTGCTTCTAGATTTACGTCCTCCTTCTAGATTTGCTTCCTTCATCTAGATTTGCTTCCAGATTTACGTCCTCCTTCTAGATTTGCTTCCTTCATCTAGATTTGCTTCTAGATTTACGTCCTTCTTCTAGATTTACGTCCTTCTAGATTTGCGTCCTTCTTCTAGATTTTCTTCTAGATTTGCCCCCTTCTTCTAGATTTGCTTCTAGATTTGCTTCCTTCTTCTAGATTTGTCCTTTTTCTATCTCTCCTAAACCCTCCTCTGTCAACCATTTATACAATCTCGTTCTTTTTTTTTATGCGCCGTGTCCCTTCAGGTCGTGGGCGATCATGGCTCTCCACAATTTCCTATCCTGCTAATTAAAGTTTGTCTTTTAATTATGTCTCTTAACCCTTTAAAGCTTAATATACTTCATAGTTATTTATTTATTTTAGAAAGAGTGTGTTGCGCCAGATTCCCACGAAGAGAAGACTTCCCTAGAAAAAAATAAGATCTACAATCATCTATTTTTGGGATACCTGGACATAAACTTTCAATTCTGTTACCGGTAGCGACTATTTAATAGTTTAAGTCACAAAAGAAAGCACTTCTTTTTATTTTTATTTTAATTCTTCTTCTTCTTCTTCTTCTTCTTCTTCTTCTTCTTCTTCTTCTTCTTCTTTTTTTTTGTCTTCCGCTTCTTTTTCTTCTTCTTCCTCTTTTCTTCTCCTTTTTCTTCTTATGCTTCTTTGCCTTCTTATTTATCCTCCTTCTTCTTCTTCTTTGTTTCGTTTTTCCTCTACCTCTTCTTCTATGTCTTCATTTTCTTTTTCTTCTTTTTCCTTCTTCTTCTTTGTCGTTTTCTTCTTCTTTGTCTTCTTCTTCTCTTTTGTCCCATTCTTCTTCTTCTTCTTCTTCTTCTTCTAGTTGTCGTACTATTATTTTTAATAGCAATTTTCATTGCGTGCTACCGAACTGATTAGCGCAGAGCCGAGTGTTGCTTAACCAAGATTTCCTTCCTTCTTATAGTGTTTACGCGAGGCCTCGTATTCCGATACAAGCCGTTGACTCCATCCGATCAAAACAGACGCAGACCTCCACATTCTCCATCATTTTTATCCCTATCGAATCACGAATCAAATTCCGTTTCACTTGAAGCAAATGACTACCACAAAACGCGTGGTTTCGTTGATTTTCATAAAAGGCAAAATGATTGTTTTGTTCTTTTTGCATCTTGTTGCATATTTTATTTAACTTGACTACGCGGCACATCTATAAATGACAGAGTGCACTTGCTGTTGGGTGCATAGATATATAGAAACGCGTGTGTGTGCGAGCTCATACTATCAGAGTAAGCGAGTGCGTAGGTGGACAAATCGTTAAGCATGTTTATTTGTCCTTCATTACTCGCGCTAATTCCGATAAAATGGGCATTAAAGTTGTGTATTTAATCAGAAATAGATGCAATCCTTTTTTTTTTCTTTTTTTTTTTTTTGAACCATTTCACCCCAAGTAAAGCTAAAATTCCTCTAAGACACTTGAGTTATTAAGAAAGAAATAAACTAAATAATTGCTTGGTTGATTTCTTTTTGCGGCTTATCAACCTTTTATCGGTTATTTAAAGCCAGCAATTTCTTTTTGAAATTGTAAGGATTCCTGGAGATAATAATTACTTACTGATACAAGTTCTACTAATTAATCCATAGCTGGTGGATTTATGCCTTTCCCAAGGCGTTAGCGAATATAACGGAACCGATTTCCAATTCCGAGCAGTTATCCATTAAACGAAAAGCGATTGCCTCACTCACTTTCCGTTATTAGATACCGTGCGTCTAAAAAATGACATTTTATCTCAGTCGTCATCGATTCTTGGCCTCTTTTGGCTCGGACCAAAGTGTAGCATCTGTTCTTATCAGCTAAATCTGAATTTTTCTATCCACTTCTATCTTCTTTTCTTTTCTTTTTTTCATTTACTAGAATCAAGCAATATATTTCCCCCTTTCTCCACGCGATCAAATCGAGATATTGGCAGGGCGCAATGGTCGCGCGAACTAACAAAGGGAGACACAAGCTTAATTATAATAGGATAATTTGCCAATTTATTTGATTTTTTTTATCACAAATAGAAATATCGGAAGACAATCGAGTTTATGGGTTACTTAATGAGATGCACATGAGGCAGTGGTAGGGAGTGAAGATTATGATTAAAAGGAGGATAGATAACAATTTCTCTTGACGGGGATAGTTTAAGATTATTGTGTTATGGAAAGTATCCATGTGTGTCTTTGTTTTCACAAGGTAACAGATCGTGGGAGAAGGTTCATTGTAACTTTCTCTTAACAAGGGGAACACGGCGGGAATGTATGTGATTCGAAGCCGCTTCCGTCGTACGGCATGGCCGAGCTGTAAAGGTCTGAACTAGTGGCACTAAAGAATAGAGCTCATCTAAATATTTACCATGAAAATAGCGGGGAAGTAGTGACAAGAGTTGGAAAGAGGCTGCTTAGCGGAAAATGCATCCTCCCTTGCATCCATCAGAAATTGTCATAGCTATGTATTTGCTTTCTGAGTAGAATTGCCATATTGGTTGGTATACTCCTGAAAATATACTCTCGAATTTATTCAATGAAGGGATTCCTTTTAGTCCATGCCTTAAAGAAATACAAAAAATGATCAGTGAAAATGCCATGATGACATTTCTGTCCTTAGGTCTCTGGTTGGGATCCGGAAGGAAATGTGTATACAACAGAAAAATCAAAGGAAATAATAATAATAATAATAATAATAATAAGGTTTTATCCTTGCTGCACAGGACCGATGCTTGTTAACTAGGAATTATCAAGCACATATACTAAAATATTGTGTCAGCCAAAATGCAGATTCTGTGATAAATATCCAGAAATGATTGATCATCTTGTATCATTTTGCACGATATTGGCACCCACTTAGTATAAAACCCGGCATGACAGAGTGGGCCAATATCTGCACTGGAAAATCTGCAACTTCTACGGGAAGGAAACTGAAAGAAACTGGTATGAACACCACCCAGATCCGATTACGGAGATAGGACCTGTTACAATTCTATGGGACTACACAATACACACTGACGGAACAATCAAAGCTAATCGCCCAGATATTGTTATTAAAGACCACAAACAAAAACTATGCCTCCTTATTGATATGGCAGGCCCTGCTGACTGCAATGTATCTTTGAAGATATTCAAAAAGCTGTCAAAATACAAGGACCTTGAAATAGAAATCTCGAAAATGTGGCATATGGGAACATCAACAATCCCTGTTGTAGATAGAGTCCTAGGACTGGTTGGAAAAGATTGCAGTAGACTAATTGAAGGGATTCCTGGAATTCCATACCTCAAGAAGATACAAAAAATTGTTCTGATAAGTACAGCCCACACTTTACGAAGGGCTTTATCCATGAATTTTTTTTTTTTTTTTTTTGTCAGTGGAAAGTGTCATGCTGCCATTTGTAACCTTAGGTCCCTGGGCGGGACCCGGAAAGAAATGTGTAAACGCCACAAATCAAAGGAAATAAAAACAACAACAACAATAATAACAATAATAATAATAATAATAAGTTCTACATGTTGATATTATTTATTCTGGGAATTGACCATTTACAAAAACTGGAATATACAATCTAACAAAGAAGATATTGTCAAAAAAAGGCTTCAAAAATGGTAAATGCTACCTTTTGACATAATCATAACGACTGATAAAAGTATTTAGGTAAGAAATTTTTAAAAGGATTAATTTGTGGAAATAGAAATAAGGCTGATAGATATATGACGAGAAATCCTTGGTAATCAATCTTTATTTGAAGTGCAAAAGATTGTTCTAATGAATATTGCCCACATACAATTAACTCAATAAATTCGAACGGAAACTTCCTAAGAATAAATTTTATTTAGCTTAGGTATCAAGTGAAAGATTTGTAAATGATTGAATCGTGCGGCAAATCAATAATAATAATAATAATAATAATAATAATAATAATAACAGATTGTGGCAATATCTGCACTGGAAATTTTGCAATATTTATGGAAAGGAAACTGCAAAGAATTTATATGAACATCATCCAGACAACAGACATAAGACCCGTAATATTTTTATGGAATTTTACAAAACAGACAGAACAATGAAAGCTAAAAAAGTTAAAAAGATTCTTGTTAGAAAAACGCTATTTGATAAATCCTGGCGAATCAATCTTTATTTGAAGTACAAATATTTATCTAGATTTGATTATTATATTCTCTTCAGTTGATGTTTTTGTTAACTGGTATACTATGTGATTCTATATCACCAGTTTGCAATGTTCGATACTTCACTTGTCCAGTCACTTTTAATCACTGATCTAAAAAAAAGCAATTGTCTAGAGATGACAGTTTAGATATTTCTGAATGTGTTTAGTGCCATACATGACATCGTTTCCTTTCTTTCAATTCAATCTCGGAATTTCAATTGTTATATTATTTACAAAAAGCCATTTAAAATATTTACACAATTTATATTGTTCATCGTTATTGTTATATTCACGACGTTTCAACCGTTGCACAATCCAGCCTTCTTCAGGTGATATACGTCGGAATTTCGAACCGAACACTTTATTTCATCCACTGGGGTAGATTGTTTTAATTCCAGGTACCGTGCCTTTGAACCGCTTAGTTAAATTATTTTCTTTTAGTAACTCAAATCTCCAAGTTTTTGTTCACCTATGCTGTGGCCGGATATTGAACTCACATCTATTTAGGTCAAGGTTACTGAATTACTTCATTTAACGCTTTTATCCACTGGACCATGTATATATGACAACAAAGTTGAGGACAGCAGTCCAAACAATGTAAATAGTGTAAATAGTTACAATACCTCTTCTCAGAAATATAGACAGATGTTGAAGGCAATTTGAAATTTGAAATTTTGAAAGTTCAACGACAGTGATGAGTCCCATTGGAATTTTCATGATTTGTACTTTTTTTTCAGAGGAATGGCAAGGCTAAGATGTGATTCGTCACTTCCTGTTATCCCACTCCATTCGGGACTTGTGGAGATTAAATGAAATAAAATCTGTATACTGCTGTCTTAACAATCAATTTTTAATCAGTTTTAGTTATTTCTCTATAGGAATTCAACCTGCCAAGTTTTGTTCATCTCTTCTGTGGACAGGTATTGAACTCAAAACTCTTTGGATCAAGTCACTTCTGGCCTTAACAATTCATTTTGAATCTGGACATCTGTTTTGTAAAAGTAATATATCGCCACCCCCGGCCACTTCTTAATCAAAGCAATGTGTCTTCAAGCTTAGCCCCGCCTTTGGTAAAAGAAATATATCACCACCCTCAGTCTTCTGTTTGGTAAAATCAATTCATTCAACCTTTAAAAAACAACAAACAAATAAAATGTACAGGTAAGGTAAAATTAACGGTTTCCGATTTTGCTACGAAATGTTGGACTCCTGTAATTAATCTACTTTATAAACCATCTTTTACTTTCAATTTTTTAAAGGAATATTCTTAAACTGTGTTCTTATGTATGTTGTATAGCCTCTCATCTTGTGAAGTCTTTTGGTCTTCCATAACAAAGCTTTCTTCTTCTTCTTCTTCTTCTTCTTCTTCTTCTTCTTCTTCTTCTTCTCTTCCATTTCTTCTTCTTCTTCTTCTTCATATTCTCTCCCATTTTTCTTATTTATTTTCTTCTTCTTCTTCTTCTACTTCTTCTTCTTCTTCTACTTCTTCTTCTTCTTCTTCTCTTCCATTTTTTCTTTTTCTTTATTTTCTTCTTCTTCTCTTCCATTTTTCTTCTTCTTCCTCTTTATCGTCTTCTTTTCCATTTTTTCTTCATCTTCTTCTTCTTCTCTTCCATTTCTTCTTCTTCTCTTCCATTTTTTCTTCTTCTTTATTTTCTTCTTCTTTATTTTTTCTTCTTCTTCTTCTTCTTCTTCTTCTCTTCCATTTTTTCTTCTTCTTTATTTTCTTCTTCTTTATTTTTTCTTCTTCTTCTTCTTCTTTTTCTTCTTCTTCTTCTTCTCTTCCATTTCTTCTTCTTCTCTTTCATTTTTCTTTTTCTTTATTTTCTTCTTCTTCTCTTCCATTTCTTCTTCTTCTTCTTCTTCTTCTCTTCCATTTTTCTTCTTCTTCTTCTTCTCTTCCATTTTTTCTTCTTCTTTATTTTCTTCTTCTTCTTCTTGTTCTTCTTCTTCTTCTCTTTCATTTTTTCTTCTTCTTTATTTTCTTCTTCTTCTTCTTCTTCTTCTTCTTCTTCTTCTTCTTCTCTTCCATTTCTTCTTCTTTTTCTCTTTCATTTTTTCTTCTTCTTTATTTTCTTCTTCTTCTTTCATCCGGGTGATCACTAGTTGGTTTGTTCGGGGGTAAAATGAAAACTTCAACAATAAGGATTTGTAAACTTATCCATTTTCTTAAACACGCCGACGTGTACATCTTCTAACTAGCCAGTGGCGTTGCTATTTCCCATCCCACCCCAACCATCACTGGGAAGCAAGTTTCCCGATACACGAAATAACCACCTCTGCTGGGTATGACGTGTAAAAACTTATTGAAATCACTTTCTATCTCTCTAACATTCCCACGTTCGGCTCTGCCAATCAAAATGGACATCCTTATTTCGTCTACCATCTGACCTTAAAGGTCAGCCTTAAAAGTTCTGAGCCAAAATACACTACCACTAAAAAAAATAATTGTCTGAAAGTATTATTTAATATTTATTCCTTCAGGGGAACAAAAATGACTCCAGATAGTAGGAAACTGTTTTCGTAAATTTAACAAAATATACAACGATTGTTATCCAGAAATAATTATGATATTCTTATAGTTCATGAATTCAATGAAAATAAAAAGGGTCTTTAACTCAGGACCTAACAATAATAAAAATAATAATAATAATAATAATAAAACAATTTTCAGTTTCTCTCTCGATTCTGTACTCAGTAAGTACACATCATACTCAAGGGGATCCTAACAATAGTTGGAAAAATTTTCACTAGAGATACTAAAATGCTTAATTGAAATTTATGCTGCATCTATTGGGTACCAATAATCTGGGTAATCGATACCGTTGGAGAATTTATGAATATTTATGATAAATGGTATGTAATTGATATTAATATGGTGAAATTCACTTTCAATTGTCAATTATTGGAAAATTAATGTATTTCATAATTTTAGGATATTAAATCGATATACTTACCGAACA
>CAHIKZ030001724.1:795000-797500 GCA_903632075.3 Acanthosepion pharaonis
ATACATATTCGTACCGATTTTTTAGTACCTTTTGTTTGTTTGTTTTTTGTTTGTTTTTTGTATCAGCCCCTTCATCTTAATAAAACTTTGGAAGATATGTCCATGTCAAAAAAATTCTGATGTTTTGAAAGGTGTAGTCCAGACTTTCTCCGTCTCTACGGCTCTCTCCCCCCCGGACTCAAAAAACGTCTCTCTCGCTCTGTAAATTCTATGAGTCTTACTCCCCATCTTTTTCACTCTATCTCCCTCTCTGTCTCTCCGTTATCTATTTCGCACCCACTGTCGTAACCTCTACTCCCCCCGATACCCCCACACGAAGCACTTTATTTCACGGCAAAGAGATTAATATATGTAATACTTGTTCTGCTATTCGAAATAAAACCAGGCCCACCTGTCTACTTTTTTCTGTGTCGATGACACACTCGGATTTCTTTTTTCTAATGAAACACAAAGAGCAACAAAGTACCAGTGCCTATGCATTTTGAAAATTCAGAGCTAGATACACCGTGTAGTGTGGGCAACTGTGCATATGAAAAAGCGATCTCTAACGCAGTAACCACAGGAGAGAGAGAGAGAGAGAGAAATGATGAGTGAAATAGTTGAAGCTAACAAGAACGATTAATATATGTTCGATATTTTACAAGCACGCGCATCTCTCTCTTTATATATATATATATATATATATATATATATATATATATATATATATATATAGATATATAGATATATAGACAGATAGATAGATAGAAACACACATATATATATATCTATATATATATATATATATATATATATATATATATATATATATATGTAAATACAATGGGGGAGACACCAGGGTGAATTAACGAGTGAAAAGTTAATGAGACCGAATAAGGAAGAAGGAGGGGAAGAAGGAGAAAGCGGATATTTGGAAAGTCCATGGAAATGAATGAGATAGATGTATTTGGAAAACTTTGGCAAGCTAGCAAAAAAAGAAACAACGACAAACGGATAACAGCGATAAAACGAAACAAGCGATAAAAACGAAACAAAAATAAAAAAAAAAAGAAACATTTTCCCTCAAACCCCAGCAATATTTTTTCCAAAAACTGAGAATCAGATGATAATACGGCTAAAAAGAAAATTCTAAACCTTTTGGCACATATATAGATAAAATTACCTATATACCTATACATGCTTACATATCTATATATATCTATATCTATATATATATCTATATATATATACACACACACACATATATATATATGTAAATTTTAATTCAAATCGTATGTAATAAATACAAAAGTACGTCACGCACACCTATATATATATATATATATATATTTATATATATATATATATATATATATATATATATATATGTGTGTGTGTGTGTGTTGCTGATATCCCCGGACGAATGTACGGAGTGATTGCTACTGGGTCCGTCTACGAAACTCTAGAGTCAGGATACTGAAGGTAACACCAATCAACTAAGTGACAAATTGTATATTTGTATTGATTATATATATATATATATATATATATATATATATATATATATATATATATATATATATTCATATACAAAATAAGTTTGGATATATAACAACAGACCGAGATTTACAGAGTGTGTGTCTGTGTGTAGGCACTGAACGATTCTGAGGAAATGCAGACATTATAATTAATGTTGCAAAAACTTCTAATAAAATTAGATTGAGTCTCTATCGACTAGGAAAACATATCTGCGAAAAATTATAAAATACATAAATTAATAATCATAATAAAAATACGTTCACACACTATATATATATATATATATATATATATATATATATATATATATATATATATATATATATATATATATATACATATATACTTATATATATGTGTGTGTATTTATATACGAGCATACACAAGACTATTCAATTGTTATATATTTAATTCGTTTCGCTGTCAGTGATTTTTAAAAAGTTAAAAATCGTCTATGCACTTTGTGATAAAAACCTTGATATACACATATGACTCTACGATACAACCCAGATAAGTCTTTTACTGTCAATAGAAAATCAGCGAGGGAATTGCGACAATATTAAAAACGGATAAAGTAAGATGATTGTTAGGTTCGTTTACATTATACTTGAACAGTGTCAGCCTGACGCCGAAGTGAATAAAAAATCTTAAAGTAATATTCCGAATAATAAAAAAAAACTACAAAGTTCGCACAAAAGTTTGATTTTTACGGAATTAAGTATATATATGCACACACACACACATATATATATATATATATGTGCAAATATTTGTGTATTTGTGACAACAGTAATAAAATATACATCGAAATTTAAGAAAAAATAGAAAATAATCAAAAGTGGTAACTAAAAAAGCAAAGGAAATACGCTTAGTTCCATATTTTTTCTGCGCCGTTCTCCAATATTTGACAGAGCAACATTGAAACAGGCTCACACTTAGGGTTCTTCTAAGAATCTTCATATCGTCAAGCAATTAGTCCTTA
>CAHIKZ030001724.1:802500-812500 GCA_903632075.3 Acanthosepion pharaonis
AATATTTGTATAAATTATATATCTTTTATTTCTATATCTTACAAAAACGGTTTTACATATCTATGAATATATATATATATATATAATTCTGAATATATATATATATATATATATATATATATATATATATATAAGCATTTACATACCCACGAGAAAGTTTTAGATATCGAACAGAAAGTGAACAGTATTCATTTTGGTCTATAACTAGACAATTTATCGATCTTGTAAGAAATTCTTTTTTATTCATTATAAAAAGGATTGAAATTATATTTACGAAAAAAAGGTTTTTGAACTGAAAACTGAAATTACTGTGGAAAAGTACGCAGTTTTTTATTGTGTACCTTTAAAAAAAACAATCATTTTAAAGACGTCTTCTTTACTTATTACTTACATAAAACGTATCACTCACCATTTCAATCATATAATTCTGCACGAAAAACACAATTCATTTCATAAGTTAATGAAACTAACACTACAGATTAAATCAATTATATATACCAATCATTTCTAGACAATATTTCTAGAAATTCTGGCATTTTCTAAAACTTTTTTTTTTTTTTAAGAATATAGAATATTTTAGCTTGGCTATTGCAAAAAGAGAACACATTTATCAAACACTTTCGGACGTGTTCGATAGTTTCAAATATAACCTTCTTTAAATATAACCTGGTATTTGTATCTATATATATATATATATATAAAAATATACCTCTACATCTAAGGCATAGACTTTTTTATACAAATAATTAAAGAAAGGGGAATATTTTCCCCTTTCTGCTTTCTTTCTTTCTTTCTTTTTTTCTTCTACCCCATCACCCCATCCCAATATCTGGCATATATTTCATTGTACATCGGCCCTAGATATGGTTCCGACAGCGTGGGCAAGTACCATTGCTAGGAAGGCGATTCTAAAGGAGCCCAGTACGAATGAAATTGCCAAAAACAGCAGTTGCACAAATTCCCAAAACACCCAACAAGCGACTAGCGTGGCAGAGACCTGTTGAGGACGAAGCCACAGTCACGGTTGTATATCAGCGGTCAAGTTTACATAGTGACTTGAAATGTGTTCGTCTCAAGGAGAGGCCATCGGCTGAAATGTAAGTTGAGATTTACGTTTTACTGCATTTTTCTAATTTTTTTTAAAAATTAATTAAAACAATTAAATTGATAAAATATTGGTCATTTTTATTTCATTTTTTTTTTTCATCTTAATAAATTTAAAATACATTTTTGAAAATTGTACTTCGTTTCGAAATATTTTTCTAAAATTTTAAAAATACAAGCACCGTATTTTCTTGTGCATAATAGGAGAAATTTTGAATAAAAATTAAATTTAGAAAATATTTTTCTTCTTAAAATATTTAAATGAGAGTCTATCGGCTGAAATGCAATGTGATATTTACGTTTTGCCGCATATTTTCTCATTTTTTAAAAAATTAATTCAAACAATTAAACATAAAATATTGGTGATTTTTATTTCTAAAATAATTTAAAACATATTTTAAAAATTGTATTTCGTTTCGAAATATATTCTAAATTGTTCAAAAATGCAAGTATTTTTTTCTAGGATATTTAATGAATTAAGATGATGAATTAAAATAAGTATAAATATTAAAATATAAAATATGGATAATTAAAAGTTTAAAGAAAATAATACAATTAGTTTGCAGACGTCGTTTTCACCAAATAAACTGTAGCTTCAGTGGCTTTAAATATTTGCTTTTAGTTGGTGAACCCGATGAAAATCATCTTTTTTGAAAATATTGAAATAGCACCAGACACGTTTGTGCTTTTAAAGTCAATTGTAAAGAAAATTTTGATCTGAAAAATCAACAAACTTCCGATCTGAACCACAAACAAGACGTCAAACAAACTCACTGGAGACGCAAATAAAATGAGTTAAAAATTAAAATCGCAGTATGAGTTAGAAAAATAAACTAAATCCATTGATTGGACCCCATGTGATGAACATTTTCTCAAAACAACGTTCCATTTCGGCGTTGTCTGGCGTCATGTGGTGGTCATGTCACGTGACATGATTTAAAAATAGGTTTGCTCAAAAGTTAAGCAAAGCCAGTGAGGTTTCTTTAATATTCGTTTCGCTTCGGATCGAAAAACTCTTTAAAGTTAACTAGAAGAATAAGAAAAAAAAGAAACGAAAAGGAAAATACCCAAAATAGAAAAATATTATCTGATTTGAAACTGGTTACCAAAAAAGTTACTAAAAAAATCACTATTCATTCTATTGAAAAAGAGTTAAGTACTTTGCATCTACGAAACTATGAATTAGTCGTAGGACAGTTCGAATTGCAAATAACAAATAGCGAATTATTAAACAAAAAATGGACACAGTACATAAATTTGATAAATTGAAAAAAAAATTAAGAATTAATCAAATTAAAAATTGAGAAATCTACAAAACTAAACATTTTCAAATTTGAAACTCTCTATGCAAAAGTGTTTATTATATAAGTAATATATGTATATGTGTATATATATAAGTAAATATACGCATATAAATATATATATGTGCATACATGTTCACGTGTATAAATTTATATGTATAATATATTTATTTTATATATATATATATATATATATATATATATATATATATACAGACATGGTGCAGCCATGAAGACATAAAATGTTCACCTGTGTGTGTTTGTGCGTGTGTTCGTCCATGCACATACGTGCGTTAACCACTTGTAGTTGGTAATATGAATGGTACACTTGCCTGTATAAGTATATACTCTTCGCATGGGTGTGTCAAAATAGACAGCCGCCTGGCGCAAGGCCATTATAATTAAGATTCGAACTCACTGAAGTTGCAGAGGCCTTTTCTCGAATATATAGAGGTTGCTTTACGCTTTCTCACTATATATATATATATATATATATATATATATATATATATATAATGGCTGTCCATTCGTTTTCAAGCATAGTTACTTTCTTTGCTTGGTGCTTTCCTAAGCTTTCAAATGGCTTCCAAGATCTGTATTTATTTTAGCAACAGACTGAAAAAATGCAACATAGGACTCGATAGTGTCACTGTGGACAGTTTGGACACACACACACACACACACACACACACACATATACATATATATATATATATATATATATATATATATATATATATATATAGATGGAGGTTATATTTTCGGAAGGACAGTTTTGACGTTAAGTCACCACAGTGTATATATATATATATATATATATATATATATATATATATATATATATATATAGCGTGTGTGTATCTGTTAGCTTTAATCAATTTTTAATTTCTTCACGTTCGATTAAAAACCAATGAATGTTCCTTGTTATGTTTTTATATTACTATTTCAATGGTTCTAATAATTTTTCTTACTTCCGGTTCGTATTTGGAAATATAATTCCTCTGACTAAGCACTTTTGGCTGAAGGAAGTTAATTTTACAGTCTTATACCTTGGTTTTTAATCAAACGGGCATTGTTTCAGATTAGTAAAGGGAAATTTTGCTAATATTCAATCAGTAAAAAAAATAGTTTCATAAACAACAAAAAGTACCTCACGGAATGTGCTCCCTGAGATGATTTTCGTTCAAGAGATCCATCGAAAGGGAATCCATGCGTAGGTATTATTGCTGTGGGCATGGTGACTAAAGATTTGCTAAGCGAAGGAATTCAAATCGCAGGGCCATCTAGTCCACGTGTTGGATATGATTTGATTGCGTACATTGACGGTCAGTCACTCTTATGTCACTCGAGCCTGTTAGGAATGTATTTTAATTATGTAGAAACAGAATATGCACAAGTTCGCTGGGTCTAGACTAACGATCTTGGCCATAGCATCACTGTAGAGATATATAATACGGGTTTGACACAGAAGGCGATCTGAGACAAGTGAAAACTTGTCGACAACACCGGAAGACACGCGTTTTTTTATTTCCCAATTTTTATAACGTTAAGCTGGCCAATTTCAAGATGCTGATCGCAAGCAAAACCTTTTTTCATTCATTGTGTTAGATTAGATATTGATATATCATGGCAAACAAAACACCAAAATTAATAATGATAATTGTATATTTGAGAGAAAGCTTAACATTAGGTTAATTAATGTTCTATTCATCGCTCAGTAACGATGTATTCTAAAATAGTTTGGCCTCACACATACACACACTTACTCTCTGTCTCTCTATCTCTCTCTCTCTCTCTATATATATATATATATATATATATATATATATATATATATATAAATATATAGCTCGTGCGTATGTTTTTACCTAAATTCGAAGTATGAGCAGAAGCGTTAAAACTAAGTGCGACTGTCTGTTTTTCATGCTTCAATCCAAATATTCTGGCATTAAGGTTTCTTTCAAGAATAAAAAAGATGTTGATGTGTGGTATTGACTTCAGTGTCTACACGCTATCCCAGATGTTGACATGCAGCATGACATAAAACTATATTTTGTCAAATATATATATATATATATATGTGTGTGTGTGTGTGTGTAGACAGAGATAGAGACAGATAGATATAAACAGAGTGAGATAGATATATATATATAAAGTTATGAATAGACTGATACAAAATTATATATCATTATACCATATATCAATCTATCTATCGCTTTATATATATATATATATATATATATATATATATATATATATATATATATATATATATAAGTGAACATAGAAATCGACCCTTATATAAAAGTGAACATAGAAGTCAACACAGTCTGTTTCATGCTAGAAACAGACTGTCGCCTCTAAGTGTTGACTTCTATGTCTACTTGTATATTTACACACGCTCTATCTCTGATATTGATTACTTTATCCCATAAATATAGCATATATTAAGACTATATTTTTTCATATATATATATATATATATATATATATATATATATATATATATATTATAAGAATAATACAATAAAACGGAATCATCTGACATTGCTACCAATAATGCTCATATTGACCAGCATATATAAATAGTAGCGATATCACTTATTACACAAGGCCTGAAGATTTGGTTCATGCGTGACACAAATAGTAACCACTAGGTTTAGACCTCAGTATAAACTCTTATAATTACAAATGCTCTATTCCTGAATTTTAGCACTTTTAACAATATATATGGAAAATATTTATCATTTTATCATATATATATATATATATGTGTGTGTCTGTGTGTGTGTGTGTGTGTGTGTGTGTGTGTGTGTGTGTGTGTGTGTGATTTTGTGTGCCTCTATGTGCGTGCGCTTGTCTTTGTATTTAAACATACATGTTTGCCCAGCTGTTTCAGTAGAGAGATATATCTCTCTGTGGTTGTGATTTGGTCTCCAGCTGATTCCTGAACATGCGGTTGAAGACAGGAAGCGTAGCACTGCCTAAGATGAGTTCCCCTATTAAGATTATGAAACGAAACTAATTGTTCTGGATCGGTGGAAAATTAGTTCATCGATGACGAACTTAAAATAAGATCAATTTGCATAAATTTGCATATGTTAACATGTAGGTTATCCAGCAATCTATTAGACGATTGCAAGTGCTTCCAGTCAAATGCGGGTTTGCAACAATGTAATACGTAGAGTTTTGTAGGCACCTTTATAGAGTCATACGGGAGCGAATATCTACTTGTATTTTTGTGTGTATGGTTATTCTATGAAGTTCGGTAGTGATAGATAGATAGATAGATAGATAGATAGATAGATAGATAGATAGATAGATAGATAGATAGATATGAACAGACAGAGGGAGATAGATAGATAGATAGATAGATAGATAGATAGATAGATAGATATGAACAGACAGAGGGAGATAGATAGATAGATAGATAGATAGATAGATAGATAGATAGATAGATGAATATGAACAGACAGAGAGATATAGATAGATAGATAGATAGATAGATAGATAGATAGATAGATGATAGATATGAACAGACAGAGAGATAGATAGATAGATAGATAGATAGATAGATGGGTATGAACAGACAGAGATAGATAGATAGATAGATAGATGAATAGGTATGAACAGACAGAGATAGATAGATAGATAGATAGATAGATGGATAGATAGGTATGAACAGACAGAGATAGATAGATAGATAGATGGATAGATAGGTATGAACAGACAGAGATAGATAGATAGATAGATAGATAGATAGATAGATAGGTATGAACAGACAGAGATAGATAGATAGATAGATAGATAGATAGATAGATAGATAGATAGGTTTGAACAGACAGAGATAGATAGATAGATAGATAGATAGGTTTGAACAGACAGAGATAGATAGATAGATAGATAGATAGGTATGAACAGACAGAGATAGATAGATAGATAGATAGATAGATAGATAGATAGATATGAACAGACAGAGGGAGATAGATATGAACAGACAGTGATCGATAGATAGATAGATGGACAGATAGATATTAACAGACAGAAATACATTGATAGATATTAATAGACAGAGATATATACTTATTACCAGACGGTGATAGCTAGCTAGATAGATATTATCAGACAGTGATAGATAGATATTACCATAGATAGATAGATAGATATTAACAGTGCTATGTAAATACATATAGGAAGTTAGATTGGTTTAGATAGATAGATAGATAGATAGATAGATAGATAGATAGATAGATGTAAAAAGATAGTTATTGATAGATATAAAAAGATAGTTATTGATAGATAGATAGATAGATGTAAAAAGATAGTTATTGATAGATATAAAAAGATAGTTATTGATAGATAGATAGATAGATGAAAAAAAGATAGTTATTGATAGATATAAAAGATAGTTATTGATAGATAGATAGATAGATGTAAAAAGATAGTTATTGATAGATATAAAAAGATAGTTATTGATAGATAGATAGATAGATGTAAAAAGATAGTTATTGATAGATATAAAAAGATAGTTATTGATAGATAGATAGATAGATGTAAAAAGATAGTTATTGATAGATAGATGTAAAAAGATAGTCATTGATAGATAGATAGATATATGTAAAAAGATAGATAGATAGATATATGTAAAAAGATAGATAGATGTAAAAAGATTGATAGATAGATAGATAGATGTAAAAAGATAGTTATTGATAGATAGATGTAAAAAGATAGATTGATAGATAGATAGATAGATAGATGTAAAAAGATAGTTATTGATAGATAGATAGATAGATGTAAAAAGATAGTTATTGATAGATAGATAGATAGATAGATAGATGTAAACAGATAGTTATTGATAGATAGATAGATGTAGATAGATAGATAGATAGATGTAAAAAGATAGTTATTGATAGATAGATAGATATAAAAAGATAGATGTAAAAAGATAGTTATGGATAGATAGATGTAAAAAGATAGTTATAGATAGATAGATGTAAAAAGATAGTTATGGATAGATAGATAGATGTAAAAAGATAGTTATGGATAGATAGATGTAAAAAGATTGTTATTGATAGATAGATAGATGTAAAATGATAGATAGATGTAAAAAGATAGTTATTGATAGATAGATAGATAGATAAAAAGATAGATAGATAGATATAAAAAGATAGATAGATAGGTGTAAAAAGATAGTTATTGATAGATAGATAGATGTAAAAAGATAGTTATTGATATATAGATGTAAAAAGATAGTTATTGATAGATAGATATTAAAAGATAGTGATAGATAGATAGATAGATATATAAATATAGAACTACATCGATAGATATATAAAAAGATAGTTTTCGTGGATGTGTATCTGTGTGTGTGAATAAGATGGAGCTTTAATCTATGCTATATTTATGGTTAAATGTGCTCAATATTAGAGACTGAGCATATGTATATGTAAAAGGAGACACTGAGGTCAAAACTGAGTAGCGACAGTCTGTTTCAGTCTTGAACGCAATCCCCTCCATATATTAACAGAATGATATAGGCAAACAGCAGATTTGATAGACGTATAGGTATTCATAAAACGTTATATATATATATATATATATATATATATATATATATAGAGAGAGAGAGAGAGAGAGAGAGTGGATTAAAATAACCTTCAGATATCAATAGAATACTTGAATCGTTTTGATTGGCTTTTTATTTAAAGCCTGATTATATTTTCAGATTGGAAGATTTTTTATTGGCGATAATATTAAGTTGCTGATAGAAATTTCTCTAATTAAGGAGAAAAAGAGATTCATTCCTTTCCCACAGGTATTCTCGCGTAAGCGAATATAACAAACGTGACTTGAATTGGAACTCGGCTCTCCGATTTCACATTCAGAGCCATTACCCGTTACATCACCCACACATCCAAGCGTACAATAGTTTGTATTCCCAACCGGTCACCCACTAGGTACTAAACAAGGCCCATGTTGCTTATCTTCGGTGTTACTAGGAGAACCGGTGTTTCAATGAATAGAAAGAATGTTTGTTGACAAAGCATTGTGGAAAATCTTCCTGAGACCGCCATGATTTGCCAAATTAACTGTCATGCAGTAAATTTCGTAAATCATATAGACTTATACAATAGATGGCGCTATCGATTAACAGAAATTCTGATAATGGCAAGAAAAGTTAATTCGATGACGATTTGCTTGACCCTGCGCTTACACTGACGCAAACAAACAACAGACTTTCTCTCTCGAATCAAATATCGTCCCAACAGGTCCACTCAACTAAGACATTTTCCTTTTTTATGAAAATCCAATCAATACGATTCAGTTTTCTACCCTGTCGTAACCTATTCTCAACGGTCGTCAGTGTTCATTCTCTCAGATCACAGTTTCGAAACTAATACACTGAAGCCTTTTCTTTCAGTCATTCAGAGAGTGCCTCTTTAATCAGATATGAAGGACTTAAAAGAAACGTCCAACTACACAATGTGTTTTGTCATAAGGCACTTTTTAAAAAGCCATAGCACGTGAGAATTCTTAAGAAAATATATATATATATATATATATATATATATATATATATATATATATATATATATAATCTCCTATCTCCAGAAGTACATTCAAATGAGAGTATTATTAGTACAAAAGGCTTGAAGATTGCGTTCAAGCATAAAACAGACTGTCGTCACTTCAGTGTTCAATCTTACGTTAATATATATGTGCTGGCTTATCCTTTCCGTGCAAAGCTCGCAGCCAGATGTGTCAGAAAATTCTTAATACAGATGCCCGCCCGACCCACAGAATCCACCGGGGTTTATACTGTAGCTCTGCTGGACATTACTTACAATTTCTAGGACTGAGCATATAATCTAGAATGATTACTATTTTGAACAAAGCACGCATGTCCAAAACTTGGTCACGATGACTTAAGAATTCGTAATACTACTATTTCAACTACTACTACTACTACTACTAATAATAAATAAATGATAATAATAATACACACACACACGCACACACACACACACACACATATATATATATATATATATATATATATATATAAATATATATAATATATAAATATATATATATATAAATATATATATATATATATATATATATATATATATATATATATATATATATATATATATATATAAATATATATATATATAAATATATATAATATATATATATATATAAATATATATATATATATATATATATATATATATATATATATATATATATATATATATATATATTATATAGTGGTTTTCAACCTTTTTGCTGGAGAACCTGAAAGAAACCTTCCAGTGGCTCGAGGAACCCCTGTAATAAATTAATTGTCTTATGCAAAAGAAAGCTTTCAATTATTAAAATAAAATAAAAATACTCATCTTCAGATTTATTTACAAAAAGTATACGTCCATATGCAATTTTAATCTTGCTTCTACGGCTATCATACATGTATTAAAAACTTCAGTTTAAATGGATTACATTTATTTTCATTAAAAATTCAATGAGAAACTTAAGCCTGATGTTTCTTGCACAAATCTTAAATATTGGGCCGTGTTTTTGATAGACACACA
>CAHIKZ030001724.1:817500-827500 GCA_903632075.3 Acanthosepion pharaonis
CGTAATATGCTACAGTCATCTCCATATACAAATACGTACATATATGTATGTATATATATGTATGTATATATATATATATATATATATATATATATATATATATATATATATATCACCGAGCGATGCCTGAATTTTGGTCTATCACGATGAAAGGGAGTTTCCTCTGGGAGGCCCCGTTCCTTAAGCATCTATTGGGACTTAAGCTCAACTTAGATCTCAAATGGCATTTATACATACGATCTATCGCTAAAAATATTGGAAAAAATGGTACCTGAATCCTCCTATTATCATCTACCTTTACTAGAGCCAAAACAGGGTGAAAATTGGGGAACATAAAACCAATGTGTTTGTTTGGAAAAGGGTTGAAAGTTTTGAGAAACACTAGAAAACTCTTCTCGCCACTGTCAAACGAAAAAAAATGGCGTGGTTTGGACACATTACAAGGCACGACAGCCAGCACAAGACCATCATGTAAGGCACCATTGAAGGTGTATGTAGGAGACGACAACAACGCAAAAACTTGTTGGAAAATATCAAACAATGGACAAGTATGACTATACTAGAATTACTGATGGCTGCTGTTGATAGACTGGTGTGGAGGAGATTCAATATGGCTTCTCCATTCAGATCATCCCTACAATTACAAAAGTCAAGGGGATGATGATGATGACAACTTGATCATTGCATAATTTTAGATATTCCAAATTTCTTCTAACCTACAGGAGCTGCCCAGTCTTCACTTTGCAGTCTCGATATAGTTCTCTCCGCATCCTTTTAAGTGATGAATTATTTCCCACCCTACAACCCCTTTCCTCACAGACGAAAAGTTAGAAGCCTCTCCCCACTATATACCATATTTCCATGGAAACATTTCAAGCAAATTACATTCCTTAGTTTCACCAGTTTTAACCTTCACAGCTAAGACTCGCCATGACACACCTATTTAGTGAACCACCCCCATTCCCATCGTATTCCATTGTTGAGATGTAAGTTCCACTCGAACAGCTTCTTCTTACGGAGAGCTACCTTGTGGAACCGACTTACAAGAGGATGACTCCGCAATCAAAACATACTTAACCTGCTCAAGCTGGGTTTAACCGTTGTCTTCACCACATATTCCACTAAACTCTGCCTCTTACTCTGGGACCCTCTACCTTGAATGTCTCTTGGGGCTTGTACAGTGGGAATATCATGTTAAATATCATTTTCTTGCATTTTTAACCCGAATATCCCCGGAAGGATATTTCGAATGTTTTATTTTCAGGGTTTCCGACGGAAGAGACAAGTGAATTTCGGGGGGGGAATTAACTCTCAGTTAGCTTTTCTTTTTAATTCTTTTATCTCACGTAAGGCGATACAGCCACTAGTATACAAGGGGTTACTGGGCGTGAAAGAAGCAATAAAAGAACAGGGTGATAAAAGAGCAGGACTTGTGGGGTCAGAAGATGATGACAGGCATGGAAGTAATTTTTTGAAGTTCTTAGATGACAACAAACTGCAAGAGAGTTCCACAGCGTGAAGTGCAAGAAAAAAAAAACTGTTAAGATAGAACATACGGTTGGATATAGAAATATCAATAATAAAATCATGAGACCTAATTGCCAATCTAGTAGTGCGCTCAAGTTCATAAAAATCGAGGCGCCAACTAAAAGAGTTCATCAGATCATTTGCCGTAAAAATATTTATAGAAAATGCATAGGGAAGCTTGTGAACGGCAGCAGGAAAGAGAAGAGGCAGAAGCCGCGATGCCATCTCTTGACCGATAACGCTGCAGATTCTTCTTTGAATTTTGTCAAGAATCTCTAGATATAAGCAGAATCCTTAGACTAGATGTGGCATCAATATTCGATGCTCGTGCGAATGGTAAGTTTATAAACGTGAAAGATAGATTCTGGCGAGAAAAATTGCCTAGCAGGACAGAGTAAACCAACTTTTTTAGCAGCTAACTTAGCAGTTCATTCAATATAATTGTTCCACTTCGTGTCAACGAAAAAAGAAAAATCGAAAATGCTGATGGGTGGCAAAACATGTTCTCTAAGATGATTTTAAAAAAAAAAGTGCAGCATCGGTTTGCAGGTGTTCAAATTAACAACCCATTTCTTGCTCCAGAAACTGTTTGTCAATTTCGAAATCAACTGCACACTTGACCTCATCGATCAGATCAGACTTACAGACAGACGAATCTCTGTTTAATTGTTCGGTTGATGTCTCCTGACGAGTGGAGCGAATATTACAAAAAGGTTCATTTACGAAAATCCGGAGTAGAGGTGCTGAATATAACATCAATATTCTTCTACGTGATAAATTTCTTATGTATATGTGTATAGATATATATCCATATATATATATATATCTATACACACACACACACACACACACATATATATATATATATATATATATATATATATATGACAAAATATATAGTTTTATTAATCATATATATATATATATATATATATATATATATATGATTAATAAACTGTAATATATATTTTGTCATATATATATATATATATATATATATGATTAATAAAACTGTAATATATATTTTGTATATATATATATATATATATATATATGATTAATAAAACTGTCATATATATATTTTGTCATATATATATATATATATATATATGATTAATAAAACTGTCATATATATTTTGTCATATATATATATATGATTAATAAAACTGTCATATATATTTTGTGTCATATATATATATATATATATGATTAATAAAACTATCAAATTTTTCATATATATTTTGTCATACAGACACACACACACACACACACACACACACATATATATATATATATATATATATATATATATATATATATATATATATATATGACTAATAAAACTGTCAAATTTGTCATATATATTTGTAAAATATATGTGCGTGCGTGTAAGTGTGTGTACCTATATATGTATAAACTGTATTTCGGCAGCAATAAAAAGGTTATATATACGTATATAATAAAAACCTGATCAATACTAAACAAAACAACAAGCTGAAACTTGGAGGAAGTGTTTGCTCCATCGCCTGTAATAATTGTTACAAAAAATACATAGGCGAAACCTCAAGGAATCCAAATAAAACATTATATGAAAGATTTATAGAAAAAACACAGGGAAGATACTTTGCGGTGGGGATGTGACTGAAGCCGAGATGCCAGGTTAGGACTGATAACGTTGCAGATTCTTTTTTAGATTTTGTCAAGAATTTCTAGATATACATCAGAATCCCCAGACTAGATGTGGTATCAATATTCGATGTACAGGCGAATAGTAAGTTTATAAACGTGAAAGATAGATTCTGGCGAGAAAAATTGCCTGGCACGACAGAGTGAGCCAACTTTCTTAGCAGCTAATTTATCAATTGATTCAAAATAATAGTTCCACTTCGTGTCAACGAAAAAAGAGAAATCGAAAATGCTGATGAGAGGCAAAACATATTCTCTATGACGATTAAAAGAGAGCAGCATCGTTTTTCAGGTGTTCAAATTAACAAGCCATTTCTTTCCCCAGTTAATAACAGATTGTAAGTCAATTTCAAGTAGCAATTTCACCAGTGAAATTATGAGACCTAGGTGCCAATCCAGTACTGCGTTTGTATGCAAGGAAAGCTCATCAGAACAATTGTCGTGAAATTATTCGTAGAAAAGTTACAGGAAAGATACGTTGCAGTGAGGATGTGACAGTAACCGAGATGCAAGGTCAAAACTGATAATGTTGCAGATTCTTCTTTAGATTTTGTCAAGAATTACTAGATATATGGCAGAAGCACCAGACCAGCACATTTTTTAATATAATTTTTCAACTTCATCCGGTATAGACAAACAAAATTATTTTCCTAATGTCGTCCGTGGATTATACAAGTACTATACAACACGAGTTAAACTGGCAATCAAAATATATCTGCCATTAAGGAAAACTCAATACTAAACAATGAATTTATTAATCTTTCCTTTAAAACGATGTACACAGAAGAACAAGGAACAAGGATGGGCAATGTTCAAACTTTAATCTTAGTTTTAAAATAAAAGGATTATATTAAAAAATATAGTTGATAAAGACGGTTAAAGAAAACTTGTCGGTGTTTTAATCCACAACTTTCTAAAGCCGATGTTTTAAACGACGTCTTTTTCTCATATATATAAACATAGTATCGTTATCTGGAAAACAAATTAGACTATATAGTTATTTTTTAAGCTGTAATCTTGAAATATTTCACTGAAATTTATTCTAAGAACAATGTTTATGGATCAATTCTTTAGTCATATTCAAAATGCCTTGGAAATTACTACAGAAGGGTCCGAAAAGATTGGGAATAGACACTACGGACAATTTTTATGGACGAATTCTTTAGTCATTTAAAAAATGTCTTGAAAATGGCTCAAAAAGTGTCCGAAAAGGTTGAGAAAATAGACACAACGGATAAGTTTATGGACGAATTTTTTAGTCATTTTAAAAATGCCTTGAAAATGGCCAAAAAAGTGTCCGAAATGGTTGGTAAAATAGACACAACGGATAAGTGTATGGACGAATTTTTAGTCATTTTAAAAATGCCTAGAAAATGGCTAAAAAAGTGTCCAAAAAGATTGAGAAAATAGTCACTACTGATAATGTTTAAATTCCCTTATCTCCACCTAACGGAAACATTTAAGAATACTAGAAAAACTCAATAAAAAAATATCAAATATTACAGATTATATATATTTTTATCAAACTATTTAATATTTTTAATTTATTCGTTGTATCTTTGGAGATCAATAATCGATGCTGATATCAAAATTCCTGTAAACATTTTTTTTTTAATTACAATATTTCCTCTTTTTTCACTTCTTGAAGCTTTGTCGATCTCATCCATTTAAGACTTCATGTTTTCACCATCTTACTTTTACTTTTCCCCGTCGTCTTTCTTGGAATAGGTGTTTGTTTTTGTTTTTTCGACACGCACCATTTTCTCAGCAATTTTTTCTTCGATCCACCTTTAAGAGTGAAACCGTAGATGATAGTGCTGCAACTGATTATTCGCCTATGCCTCATCCCTTTCCTGCTGCAACAGACGCTGTGGGCGCAGTTGCCTCTTCGTTATTGTTGTTGTTTGAGCGGAAGCAAACACTATACGAAACAAAAATTGCGGCTCCAACAGATGGCCGACAGCACACTGAACTCAATTTTATTTTTAAAAAGGCAGAGACAAGTAAGCGAATTAGCACTAAAACAATTATTGTTTTATTTAATCAACTGATTCTGTGCAAGTGGGATTGCGTAGCAGTGTCTGTAATGATGCGATGACTCATACACTGTTTCTTCAAACTAAAAGCATATATTACAGTCTGAGATATTTTAGTGTCCATGAGAAAGAACAAGGAACAAATTATTAAGTGATACTGCATTGCAATGATATATGAATGTTTATGTCCATTCATTATATATCCAGTATTACTACGAATAAACACACACACACACACACACATATATATATATATATATATATATATATATATATATATATATATATATATATATATATATATATATATATTGGTTATGTAACTACAACACTAGCATTTCGAATAACATGCTATTTATACGATAGTAAGTCCATATCACTGCTCTAAAAAGAAAGTCTTACTCCGAACAATATCACAGAGACAATTGATCAATATTTGAAGCTATAAATATTAAAAATAAGAATAATATATTATTTAACCCAAGAACGCTTATTTTAAATATCTTATAATAAACAAAAAATACTATGATGATGATAGATTTTCAATCCCTTTGCGTGTTGCGTCAGAACTCATTTCTCACTGTCTCTCTCTCTCTATATATATGATTTCTCTCTCTCACTATATATATATATATATATATATATATATATATGATTTGTTTATTTTATTTTACATACTTTTAGAAGTGTTTTGTAATATAAAAGTTTTCAAACTACATATGAGAATTAAAAATGAATAGGAAAACATTTTCTTCTCCTTCTTCTTCTTCTTCCTCCTTCTTCTTCTTCTTCTTCTTCTTCTCTACGCTTTCTCTTTCAGTAGGTGGAGGATTATGGCACTCCACAATTTTCTGTCCTTTTTAGTACATTTTATCTTTTCCTTATCTCTCCTAATCCCTGTTCTTCCAACCATTTGCGCAAGCTCATTAGGCAGGTTATACGATGCTCCCAATCTCTCTTTCGCGCTTTAGTGGCTTAAATAAATTATGTGAGTGTCAAATCCACTATCCACTACCCCACCGTGCCTCCTTTTTTAGGGAAATTAAAACCCGCAATATCACCATATATCCCCAACTGGCATAAAACATGTACATATTTGTCAAGTAATGAATGCTTATGAAAAAAAATGCAATAATATTTAACAGGTTATTTTTATATCTCAAGGATATTTTGTTTTGTAACCGATATCGGAAAATATTGATGACACCAATCTTAAACCCAGCCGGAATGTTAAGTCTTATTGGTTTCAATAAGAACAAACTGGCTACTGATCTAAAAAATGACCTTCAATCTCTTGTTATCTGGGACAAGAGATGGTTTGTTAATTTTAATACCTCCAAGACGAAATCGCCCTCGTTTAATCGTCTTATAGAATCTTTTATACCCTCCATATTTATGGATGGTGCTAACCTCCAAGACAGTGTTACATTGATTATATTGAATCAAGTGATAGAAAAGTTGTTTCTCTCTATCCTGCTATGGAAATGTTATCACCAGAATCTATTACACATATATATGTCAACCATTGGTCCAGGCTTTGAACATTGCTGTCACATTTGGTCATTGCTTCTGCTATGTATATAGAGATACTTGACAAAATCCCCCCCCCCAAAAAAAACTTCTACAATTTTATTGGTCCTGACCTGCATCTTGGATCCAATCACTTTCCCACGGCTTTAACGTGGCTTCACTGTGATTTTTTTTCTATAAATATTTTCATAGTGATTGTTCTGATGAACTTTTTCTTTGTTTTTTACGTACGCTGTTTATATGCATTCGTATGTGTGTGCGTGAGTGTGTTTGGGTTTTTATATATACGCTCATATATGTCGTTTATACGCTCACACAAGCAGTGTTTATCTGAATCTGTGTGATTTACGAAAATATATTTTACAGTAAATATGACAAAGCCGTTTGGATATTTTAACCAATCCTTCAGAGTAACAGAATTTTGTTTTGTCTTCGCTTAGCCAAGTAAATCTCTTCACAGACTCTGTCAACTCTACCGAAGAAAGTCTTTGTGAGGACATATGAAAGGGCAGAAATTCTTTTATATAATCTGTTATAGCGCAACGTCATACATTCAAGTACTCGCATATTTCATGATTTACTGTTTGCATACGAGTTGCACCAAACAGTCGAGATAAAAAAAACGAACTCTCACTTTGTGCGTGTAAGACCTGTGTGTATTTGCATGTATATATGAAAATCTATGCTTGTGTCCGTGCGTCTGTATGTACTCGCGTTTTGGAAACGATCGTAATGGATGGAAATCCTTTGTTGAAAGATTTCCAGTTGTCTATAACTGCATTTGTAGACTGACTTCTACTTTCACTTTCACTTTCGTTTGGGCATAGATTTTCTTTATTTCTCTCTGTGCATTTTATTTGTTTTTTTCTTTCTTTCTTTTGTTTTGTTCATTGTTTTATTTTTAGAATTCGAAAAATCAATTTCTGCTCGTGAAGCAATCCACTATTCCACAGCCAGAGACACAACTTAAATATACAATCAGATATGCAATGAGATATACAAATATAACAAGGCAAAGACAGATTGAACGAGAAAGTAGATTGAAATGCATAAAAAAATGTGTAAATATAAACGCACAAGAATAGATCTGTTGATGTTTTCAGCTGAACGAACGTGATGTTTTAACAATTTTCCTTAACAATTTAAAGTTACCCATCGAAACGAAATATTTTTATGGCGTTCTGAGCTGTTCCGTTATTTTAAACGGTCAAACTTGTTCTATAACGAGCCCTCTTTGGAAACATACGAGTTTTATGCATTTCAACTCAGTTTTGGGTTTTTTATATATTTTTTCAAGAATATTTCTTGTCAAAAGGGGTGGAATTTTTTAATTCATGGATCAGTGCTTCTAATCCCTTCTTAGGCCAAATTGTAATCTTTAATTCATTATAATTTCTCCTCATATATATAATGCATTTTTCTTGTTACTCGATCAACGAAACTATAGAGTATTTGCTAAGACTTAACATCAAAATTTACAGGAGAATCAGATTATGATATAATTTTACTGAGAGAGGATTTTTTTTTTGTATACTGAATAAATATGGCAGCATGATCAGATTATTTTCTTCAGTTTAACTTGTTTTTTCTTTTCATATAATTTTTACCGCGGCACTATTATTTTGTTTATAGATTATTTAAAAAAATTCCTGCATGTTTATTTCATAAGTTGAAATATTGACACAGGTGTGGGTCATGGCAGGCAGTGCATGTATTTGTTCCGTCAGATGACGAACAGGGAACGCATGAGTGTACAAAAAATATCCCACTCCCCATTATTACGAAGTGGGACTAAAAACAAAGGCAGAAAATACATACTTTGTGATGTCTATCATTCTATATGGCTGCAAAAGAAATCATCGCTAAATAAAATAAAAAATCAAGCTATCAAAATAGACTTTAATCGATGAGTGCTGGGCAGAGTATTTAACAAAGAAGAAATCCAAAAGGAGTATAGGAAAAACAAGTGAGTATAGGCGATAGTATAAAGAACAATAGGAGAGATAAAGGAGTTAAGGTGAGAAAAAGGAATGCAGGAAAGAGAATGAAGGAGTAAAGGAGAGAGAAAAGTGTATAGGAAAAGAAAAAGGAGTATATGCAAGAAAAAGGGGAAAGAGTTATAAAGAGGATAGGAGAGAGTAATCAGTGTGGAATAGTGTAAAAACGAGTATGGGGGCGAGAAATTAGTGTAGGGAAGAGAAAGAAGGAGTATAGGAGAGCGAAATAAGTGTAGGAGCGTACTAAACAGTGTAAATTTGATAATTTATCAATAATATGCACTCGAGGCAATAATATCGATATTGTTCAACCTTCGAAAACGGCAAAATATTAGAAGCTGGAAAAACTCATTGAAAGTTCGCTATCAAACACACACACACACACACACACACACACACACACACATATATATATATATATATATATATATATATATATATATGTATGTATATATATATGTATATATATATATAGGTGTGTGTCTACATGTGTGTGTCTATGTGTCTATACGTTTATATTTTGTGTGTATATGAGTGTGTGCATATATATGTATATATGTATGTATGTATATATATATGTATATATATATAGGTGTGTCTACATGTGTGTGTCTATGTGTCTATGCGTTTATATTTTGTGTGTGTATATGAGTGTGTGCATATATATATGTATGTATGTATATATATATGTATATATATAGGTGTGTGTCTACATGTGTGTGTCTATGTGTCTATGCGTTTATATTTTGTGTGTGTATATGAGTGTGTGCATATATATGTATGTATGTATGTATATATATATATGTATATATATAGGTGTGTGTCTACATGTGTGTGTCTATGTGTCTATGCGTTTATATTTTGTGTGTGTATATGAGTGTGTGCATATATATGTATGTATGTATGGATATATATATGTATATATATAGGTGTGTGTCTACATGTGTGTCTAGCGTTTATATTTTGTGTGTGTATATGAGTGTGTGCATATATATGTATGTATGTATGTATGTATATATATATATGTATATATATAGATGTGTGTCTACATGTGTGTGTCTATGTGTCTATGCGTTTATATTTTGTGTGTATATGAGTGTGCATATATATGTATGTATGTATGTATATATATATATGTATATATAGGTGTGTGTCTACATGTGTGTGTCTAGCGTTTATATTTTGTGTGTGTATATGAGTGTGTGCATATATATGTATGTATGT
>CAHIKZ030001724.1:835000-865000 GCA_903632075.3 Acanthosepion pharaonis
ACATCTAGAAGCCACCATCCTGAAAAAGTCGACCATGCGGAAATTCGAAGCGAATGTTGTAGGTAATGGGGCACCGCCCCATTATAGATATAAATAATTCTTCGCTAATCTTTTTCGTGTATGACTGTATGTTAGGGGGAACGGCTAATCCCTATGACAGCTTCCTGCTTAGATATATTTGTGTTTCCTTAACGCCCACACAGGGAATCTGTATTTTATACCACAATTTGGAGAGAAAAGCCGTCCTCTAATGTGATCTCCAGTTGATAAAGGCTAGAATGGTTTAATACTCGATGATGATAATTTGTGTTTTTTTTCTAGCGCAACCATCGACATTTTCTCGAATATTTTCTCGATCAAAAGACATTCACAGAGTTCAGTTGTGTTTCCTTCAACCACACGCAGTCAACTTATGATTTATACTGCAACTATGAGAGAGAGAGAGAGAGAGAGAGAGAGAGAGAGTATAATTTCATGTGACCAGTAGTTAAACAATGACGGTACCATCAAAAGATCAGTTATGATGATTTGGGAGACGGTGTAAACACAATGAGGAGTCCATTGTTTATTTTTCTGCGCGCTTTCAGTTACTGTAGCCATTTTCAAGAGCAATGAGTCTAATTTTCTTGTTAATATACACCAATATTACAAAATATATATATATATATATATATATATATATATATATATATATATATATATATATGATATAATGGCATATGCATAGACCTGAGATCCCCCTCACTGGAATATGATTTGCTGGTGCCCGTCATAAATACCGACGGCCATTGGACTATATTTAGTCGTCCCCCACGAGGGTGTCATGTGGTACAAGGCCTTTTAACGTGGGCATTTCCGAGCCATTAGGCTCGGCAAAAAATAGCTCCATTTGAACCCGTATAAACGGGTTCAGGGCCGAGTTTACCTCCCGAAGGAGATTCCGCCCTTCGGCTTAGCCTCCTTCGGGTTTCTCTCCGTCCGTAGACAGAGAGTTGAACCGAACCGTCGCTCAGAAAGTGAACGACGGACGCCCATTGGACTACGCTATTGATCTACACTTCTTACCTGCGACTACGACGCGTACCAGGCGATTACTGCTACATTATTCTACTTGGTTATAGTAGCCAAAACCACTTAGCTATTTCGTTCAAATACATCCCTTTCCGGTACATATCAATATATATATATATATATATATATATATATATATATATATATAATATAATATAATATAATGGAATATGCATACACCTATGTTCCCCCTCACTGGAATATGATTGGCTGGTGTCCGTCATAAATACAGACGGACGTGTAGTTACGACAGTGTTTAAGTCTATGAAGACGCCCATTGGACTACGCCGTTGGCTATCTTATTCGTCTACACCTTTTACCTGCGACTACGACGAGTACCAGGTGATTACTGCTATCGTGTACTACTTGGTTACAGTAGCCAAATCACTTACTTATGGCGATCAAATATATCTTTTTCCAGGACATATCAATATATATATATATATATATATTAAGGAAAAACAGACCACTTTAAGGTTCCATTATAATAATTTATTTCACCAGAGCCCTTTTAAAGGACGACGGATCATGGGATAGCACTTCCAAAAAATGAAACCAAATACATATATATATATATATATATATATATATATATATGGCACATGACTGGCCAGTGGTTAGAAAGTTCGCATTCTGGCCATGAGACCAAGGTTTGAATCTCAGCTGGTTGATTTGTTAGGAAGGAGATTTCTTGATGTTATCAGACTGGAGGGTGCGTTTCCAGCGTGCGTCACCTTTGGAAGACCATACCACGGGTTGACCCAAAACTTGTGAATGAAATTGGTGCTGGCACGAGGTCACAGGTCATCGTGCCCGGGGGCTTGAGCGTATTGGCCTTGTTCAAATTATTAATCACGCTAGATAACACGCTCTTTCCACTGAAACCGTAACTAAGATCTGCTGTAGTTGCAGTATGAACCACGGGTGGGCTCTGTAGGTGTTGAATAAACACAAATGCGCCTGAGAAAGCGTCTGCGACGAGGATTGGCTAGCCGCCCTAATAGACGGGTATCCTCGAATACGAGTGGCAAGCTCTCTCTCTCTCTCTCTATATATATATATATATATATATATATATATATATATATATATATATATATATGCTCTCTCTCTTTCTCTCTCTCTCTCTGTATATATATATATATATATATATATATATATATATATATATATATATATATATATATATTAGGCAGCATATTTTCATTCAAACTGGTTTGGTTAAATATTTTAGACATATCATATCGATTAGTTTTCGTTGTGATCCTTTTCAAGTACTTGGTAGCCTTAGAAAATTGATTATGAAAAATAACAAAATTTTATTTCAAATAGTTTTTCTTTTCCCAAGTACTTTCAATCTCATCTAAGACCATCTTTAGGGAGTTTAGTTGTCTGTGTATACGTATATGTGTTTTTGTAAATTCAAAACACTTCAACTGTTCGTTTTTACTGTTTATGCAGCTCTCTAGATTTCAATGTTCAAAGTTCATGTTTTTTCCTCAGTAAAAGGGCAGTAACTTTTCCATACAAATATCATTTTTTTTTTATACATTTTAGGTTGGACGACATTTTTAACTCTTCGCAATATTCTTGTGTATATATATATATATATATATATATATATATATATATATATATATATATATATATATATATATACTAGCAGTAGAGCCCGGCGTTGCCCGGGGATGTAACAGTAAGAGATAGATCAAGTATCGACCATCATAAAGAATGAAAAATAAAATTGACAGAGATTATTGTTTAGGGTTGATGGACATGCATGTCTTAATTAGGTTTTTGTTTTTTGTTTTTTTTACGAATTGGTCAAACCCAAACTCAAACAAAAACATTGTTTTCAATCGTTATGAGTCTACCGATTGAGTAGAATTTTTCAATTTTATTATAAACAATTGTCTTGTAAATTAAATTTTAAAAGCATTCTGAATGTAAAAATAAAGAAAAAAGTGTGCAAGACAATAAGAAAAACTACCTGCCAAAAAAAAGTTAAGTATTGTTGAAATCGGTTGAAACATGTAGGAAATCCGATCCATTATATAAACGAACACACACACACACACACACACACACACACACACAACCAACCTTGGTTTTATAATAAGTATAACTCGATATTAATAAGTATAACTCGATATGAGTTGTCCCCCTTTCATTAATGCCTCTTAATCGTGCTTTCAAATTGATTTCGTGCAAAAACAATTGTGTTTTTTACAATTTTTGGCGCTGTCAGAACCACCGCAATGTAATTTTACGTAGTCCTGTGAAGTTTTGTTGAAATCGGTTGAAAAATGTAGGAAATGCGATCCAATATATAAACGTATAGACACACACACACACACACAATCTGCGTTTTATAATAAGTAAGATATAAAGTGTGCATTGAAGTCAACATTGAAGTCAACAGAGGCGACAGTCTGTTTCATGGTTAAACGTCAGACCACCTGTCGATTGTGTTTAAGCATGAAACAGCTTAACACCTGTGGGTGTTGACTTCAATGTCCACTTTTATATTTACTTGCATAACTTGATATTGTGCACTTTAACACATAAATATAGTATACTGTAAAACTATATTTCATCATATATATGTGTGTGTGTATAGAGATAGATAGATAGATAGATAGATAGATAGATAGATAGATAGATAGATAGATAGATAGATAGATCAATGCAACTGAAATATTGCGCAGCTTTTTGCATATATGTTTTCATTTATAGTTATGCATTTTAGAGTTCCTAAAAGTGATCTTCAATGCAGTCGCAAGATCTGTCGCCTGTAAGTGCTAACTCGCTACCTCTTCAGAAGTCTTATGCATCTATAAATGTTTTTCGCTACTTATGATTAGCGATTTTGGCACTTTCCCACATTGCATCACTCGGTGAAAAGCCTACTTTAGATGTGCAGACAGCACGCCATCCTTTCTATATGTTCATTAACTTTGATGCTTACTCTAAGAAAAGATAGCGAAATTTGTCTCCGACGAAATATAAAGTAATCGGTGAATAAAACGCAGAATTGTACTACTTACCTGCCATGTTTTTAAGGCAGGAAAAGCTTGCCCCAGCGTGTCATATAATTGTGAGAGTGTTAGCTATATACTTATAAATTAAAATTAAAACTTTGTTTATATCCAAATAATTTCTTTTACTTTTTTTATTTTTTTTTTGCTTTAAGCGGTTTTGATTAGCTTTTCAAAAAGTTTTTAACTGTTTCTATCTCCACGTGTTAACGCTTATGTTTCGAACAAATAAAAAAAAACGGAATAAAAAATGAAAAAGGTCAGATGCTGTCCTGAGCATTCATCTACATGTTGGATAAAGGGTATTTTTCTGGTGTTATTGTCATCTTTTGCCGGAGTGACTGTTTCGCCCATGTAATTCTCGTGGCAATCTTTGCATGTAATTATGTATATCAAATTCTCTGAGTCACACGAGAAATCATTTCTAATTTTTAATTTTGATCCGACTTTGAAATGAAAATCGCGGGCCTCTAATATGTATCTGCATACTCCGCAAAGGGGTCGATTGCTTTTATTCACCTGAGGGTCTTTAATTGGGTTCTATAGTTTTTCACTCGTCAGTATGATTTTTAGTGATTCTGGTTGTCATTTATAATTTATGATTGGGTATTTTCGTAATAGGCTTTTCATTAGCTTGTCCTTTCATAGGACTGGTAGATTTAGTTGTATGTGTGTGTAGATTTTTGTGTGTTTTTAGGTTGAAATTTAAGATATAAGCGATGACCTTTTTTCTTTCTTCCTTTTGTTTCTCGGAGTATGTGAATGTTAATTTGTTTTGCTTTTTCAATACAATTGTTGATCAAAGTTTGTGGGTATTTTCTCTTGAGTACTTTTTTCATCTCTTTTACTCTGTGTTGAGTACTTTTTTCATCTCTTTTACTCTGTGTTTTTCCAATATATATATATATATATATATATATATATATATATATATATATATATATATATACACGAGATGCATTTCAGAGTTTTTTTTTTATTAATTTCAAAATAAAACTGTACTCAAAGTAGGATCATATGACTTCAATGCACTTATTCCAGTGCATCAGCCACTTCACGAAGGTCCCCCCTGCAGGTTATCCGAATTGAGGGCGTCCATGACTGTTGTCACAACCTCCTTCATCTTCTCAATGTCTTCAAAACGACTGACCCTGATGTTCTCCTTCAGCTTGAGGAACAATCAAAGGCTACAGACAGCAAAGTCTGGACTGTAGGCACGGTGAGGGATAGTTTTGATGCTTATCTCAGTCAACCAAAACAGTTATTGCATTACATACATATACGATATCTATCTATCTATCTATCTATCTATCTATCTATGTCAGTCTCTTCTTTATCTATCTATCTATCTATCTATCTATGTCAGCCTCTTCTTTATCTATCTATCTATCTATCTATCTATCTATCTATCTATCTATCTATCTATCTATCTCTCAGTCCGCTCTTTATCTAGCTAGCTCAGTTTGCCCTTATCTATCTAATTCAGAATCTATCTATCTAGCTAGCTATCAGTCTGTTCGTTATCTAGCTAGCTCAGTCTGCTCCTTATTTAAGTCAGACTCTATCTATCTATCTATCTATCTATCTATCTATCTATCTATCTATCTATCTATCTATCTATCTAGTTGTGTTCATATCTATCTATCTATCTAGAGTCCATATCTATCTATCTATCTATCTATCTATCTAGTTGTGTTCTATCTATCTATCTATCTAGAGTCCATATCTATCTATCTATCTATCTATCATATCTATCTATCTATCTATCTATCTATCTATCTAGTTGTGTTCATATCTATCTATCTATCTATCTAGCTAGCTAGCTATCTAGCTAGCTAGCTAGCTATCACTGCCTGTTTTATATCTATCTATCTATCTATCTATCTATCTATCTATCTATCTATCTATCTAGTTGTGTTCATATCTATCTATCTATCTAGTTGGGTTCATATCTATCTATCTATCTATCTATCTATCTATCTATATCTATCTATCTATCTATCAATCACTGCCTGTTTATATCTATCTATCTATCTATCTATCTATCTATCTATCTATCTATCTAGTTGTGTTCATATCTATCTATCTAGTTTTGTTCATATCTATCTATCTATCTATCTATCTATCTATAGAGAGAGAAAGCGAGAGAGAAAATCAGAGAGATAGTGTTGGATGTTTGAAGGACAGTCGCTATTTACAGTTGATTCCTATGCCCTTCTATTCCAAACGCTCCATATATTTGAAAGTTAAATGTCATTTTATTTTGTCGCCCAGAGAGAATTTTTTTAAAAATTATATGAAAACATTATATATCCTTATGTCGTATATATGTATATTTATTCATTTTTGGAGAACAATTCACCTGAGGCTTTCTAATTCCAATCACGCCTTTTTTAACAAAATATTATCAGAATGTTTCCCCAGGACTCGTTAATTTAGGCTGAGAGCATTTTAGGACCGAGTGTTTTATTACTGAAAATTACAATAAATTATAAATAATATTTCACCCCCCACCTTTTATTCCCTCAGTCTCATCTATCTGAAACTTAAGTTCATTTTTATAAAATATCAAAGTCACCCATTAAAAAAAGGAATTGTATGCGAAATCTACTTTTCACGAAATGTAAATAACAATTCATTAGTTTTTGTCTTTGTAAGTGAATTTGATATGCTATTAACATAGATCGCCCTATAATGAAGGAAAAATAACAAAAGATTTTATAATTACCTCTATAAATATATATTTTAATCATTTCAATCCAAGCAAGGTGGGAATGCCACGAGTACGCAAGGGTTGCAGGGAGTGAAAGTGAAAGTGAAAGTGAAAGAGAATACTGAGAACACGGAGGATTTAGGACAGGATAAACAGGAAGAGGAATCAAGAAGCCAGCGATTGCTGTTGCATTTAAATCTTTGAAGATTGTAGTTATCATGAAAGCAAGTAAACGGAAGAGAGTTCCACTGGTGTGAGAAAAGTAACTCTTTGGGTTATAATTGGCGGAGGGTGAATTTACCCATTTCAACAGTAAAAGTTAAGGACTTTACTGCTTTACTCATAATTGACTTTATTTCTTTTGGACTTTAATTCTCTTATATAAAACGGCTTCAAGAATTTTAAGTTTTTCTTTCTTATTTTTAGTAAATAATATAGATGTATTTTCAACAAATATCCGTCTAATTTGTGGGTATGAGTGTTCCTTTAAATGCTGAGTTATTGAGCTATGCTCAGCCAAATGAAAATGTAAGTCTTTTTGTTAGTATCGTCGTAATAAGGCCAACGCACGTATTGACATATTTATCAGAAATACAATCTCCCAAAGGACATTTATATTGATATGCAACGTTGGACTTTTGCAAGGGTCACAGCGAAAAATTATTGAGATGATATTATTATTATTTATTATTTAACCAACAAATATATATATATATATATATATATATATATATATATATATATATATATATATATATATTAAGAAAATTATACGGAAAAAACAAACAAAAATCCTAATATGCAATTATGCTGTTTTAATGTTAATATAATGTCAGCATCGGACGTTTCGGTCTAGTAGACCATCTTCAGGACATATTCATAAACCATAATTAACATTAGACTATATTCAATTCAACATGAAAAGACGATAGACATAAGAGTAATACTGATCAAAACAGATTAACATTAAAACAGCATAATTGCATATTAGGATTTTTGTTTTTTTTTTTCCGTATATTTTCTTCATACTGTCGGATCTATATCCATATATTCGCTTACACACACACACATATATATATATATATATATATATATATATATATATATATATATATATATATATATGATTAATATAAATTAATCTTTTTACTTCTATTTATAAGTCAACTTCGTAAGTGTGCAAGATGCATTCTGTGGCGAAAGAAATATCTGGCCATCAGAGTATCCTAACATTTCTTCCAGTAGATGCAGCTATTATTTCGATGTAGTTGCTCCAATTCAAGTCAGTGGAAGACGTGAGGCCAAGAAAGCACAGTGTTTTTGCTGTCCTGGTGTTTACCGCCAATCATGCTGAGGGCAGACAGTGGTAGTTAATTGAAAGCAGTTTGAAATTATACCAATGTTATGATGGACTCTGAATTTGCTTTGTAATGTATTTCTTGTTATTATAAATGTTTTTTTAGTGGGTATGTATGTTTGACATTAATGTCAACCAGCCTAGAGATTGAGAAGTCTTTCTTAAAGAAAATGTACCAACCCAAGGCGCACCCTGTACTTATGCCGTGCTTGACTTTAGCATTCGTAATTTTAAAACCCAGAACAGTCACTTTACAAGTGGTGCTGCTGAAAAACTGCGACGGCATGAGAAAGGCACCTTCTTTCACCAATACATCATGCAATAAGTAGTCATCCCGAAATATCACATTAACCTACACGTGCCACCAAGAACACATTAGGACTTCAGGTTGATGTCCAGCTTGACACTAATGGTCACTAAAATGACGTTATACCGGTCACTTTGCAATGACATTAATGGCGCTCTCGGTCCAAATGACTAGTAGCGTAACCCATGCAAAGAAAACAAAGATCCAGTGAATCCGGTTTGGTCAGTGGTCGAAATTGACTGTCTATGTGTCCATTGTCTCTGCCAGGTGAAAGCATTGGCTTCTGATTTTTAATGTAGGTAGAAGCATATTTCCAAGGAAGACGTTAACTGCTCAGGATGATGGCTGACCACGGGCCATATAATGGATGGAATACTTTCTTCGTCAGCCAAGTGTCTCGTCTTGTCTCTTCAGCGTTAACTTGTCATGACGAAGACGACGTTAAGCGGAAATAAGAACGGCATATACAACATTCGTCACTTCCGCCAGCAAATATAAATGATCGATTTTATAAACAAGATACAGATATATATTTTGCTTATACATTTTTTTTTTTTTGTATATAAAACTAATTCGATACTTGTCATTTTCCTGTCATGTAAGATGATGAAATTTCAAATCCAAATCCGGTGTCCATTTAAAATTAATTATAAAATTTATAATTAAAATTTCGAAAAGATATACAGATTTAAATACAGGAGTCATAAAAATAAATTTTTAACGGCTAGATTATACACTTTTCCTGTTACCCAGGTATTGTTGTCAGAAAGGAAAGGAAATTACATCTATTAACACAGAAGTTCATTCAAATTGCGTATGTTGTGTTGTATGTGTGTGTGTGTGTGTGTTATCATTGTTGCATATATATTTTAATTTCATGACAGATCTAAAAATATTCATACGAAAGGTAATCAAATCCCAAAAAGTACTTAATGTTTTTTTTTGTTTTTTTTTATTTACAAACTAGCAGCATGGCCCGGCGTTGCCCGTGCTTGATTTAAAAATCGTACGACTTACAGCAATCGCTATCACTTGACTTAAAATATTTTTGCCCGTCCTTGCCTTTAAAGGAGTGCCCTTTGCCGTGCTGATGTTGCAACATGCCTTATTCTTGCGAATTTTTTCTAAGCTCTATACTAAACATTAAATCTGTTACAAAAAAAGAACTAAACAAAATGAACACAAAACGATCAGCTTTAAAAAAGGACTCGTAACTGGAAAAACCGAATGAAAAAAGAATGTTAACAACAAATACTTTTTCACACGCAACCCAGTTCTGCGGAATCAGAATCAACGTTGAGTTTAAGCAAGTGAATGATCCAATTGGAGTAAAGTGCCATGCAAATTTAAATTTTTTCCCATTTGTGACGAATGCAGCTATCGATTTTTTTGCATGCTAGTTAACATTCGTGTTAGTCAGCTGTTGGCTCTCACGATGGCCAATAGAATCTTCCTGCCTATTCGTGGCAGCCAGCTATAGGCTCTCACTCTTGCCAGTAGAAAACGGCTGCAAACTAGATGAAAACTGCCGTAGAAGCATGAAAAAATCGATTATTTCCACTATCGATGGGAGTTGGAGTATGCAATGTCGGTCTTGGCCTTCCCGCTAACTTGGAGCATGTACATGTAAATTACGGTGCAAATCCGTCGAAAATTGCGACCGTGCATTCGTTACACATACACACACACACACACACATCCTGCCTTTTATAGATAGAGATTAGAACAAATTTGACATACCATTAGACTTCGAAGTAATCCCTCCCTCTATTCAGTACATTTGTTAATATGTCCCCAGCTACACAACGACCAGTCAGTAAAAATCAGGTGCCCTGGACGCAAGTTTGCCTCATTTACGAAGGATTTCCCACGAAGGATTTGTCCAGGAAATAGAAGAGATGTTAATCTGTTGGCGCAAGTTTCAGAGTACAAGGTGGACGGTCTCTCAGCCAAGTCGTCGTATGGTGTTCTTGACCTCTCAGACTACATGAGGCTTATCATTGTCATGAAGGAATACATAACCCTTGCGATTAACAAATGCTGTCTCCTTTTACTTCGCTGCCTGTTGCACACGTTCCAACTATAATTGTGAAGTGATAGTTTGACCTGTTGGTAGAAGTGGCAACTTGTCGATCAGATACAGAGCATGATCTCTCGTGGGTGTAGAGATGGTCTTCTTGTATGAGGCATAGAAAATCTAAGGGATAACCAATATCTGGCATGCTTTGTAGTGTCATACAGGACCCACTTTCCGTCACTGGTCCGCAGTCGATGAAACATGGTTACGTTGTGGTACTGAGAAAGCAACGAGAAATAGGCTGTCACCCGTTGTTGCCTGTTACCCACTTGCTCAAATTGTACGCCTTCCCTATGCGGCGCAGGTGATATCTACCGGTGAATTTTCAACAGAAATCTGGAAGCGTTTGCCAAGCTCAGCACAGGTTTGGCTGTTGTCCTCCTTTTTTGCAGCCTTCAGAGCCTCATAATTCAGGACCTGTAACCGGCCATTGCGTGGTTCAACGCAAAGGGAAAGATCTCCCGACCGGAACTACTGGAGCCAATGCCTGACAATACGTTCACTCACAGCATTATCTCCCAAAGGGTTGCGGTATTTAGCAACTTGAGGCGGCTGCAGAGAACCCCGAACGACCTGCTTCGACACCGACATATTTTCTCGCCGCTACTCGAGCTATGACTGATGTGTGTGCGCAACGCACCTGCACTAGACGAAAGCAAAGCGCTCCACCTCCAACGTTTTCTTTGAACGTGACCCAAACTTTTACGTATCAGTGGTCACGTCTTCCCTACGACGTAAAAGCTGTTACAATGTTTGGATACATTATGTACTAGTGAGCCAGTCCAAATGACTTAACTCATTTTATAGTCCACCAATAGAAGGTTAACCAATCAGAAGACGTAGAACATTCAATCCGTCGTGTATAAAGGCGGCCATTTTGTTTACTCTCTCCGAATGTCCAGTGCCAACTTGTCAGGCGAAGAGGAACAGAAGGAAGAACTACGCTCTGCTACTTTACCAAAATATCCACTGCTAACCTGAACAACGTTTTCATACTGTCTTCAAAATATTCCCTGCTAACCTTTGGATTCTATACTCGAAGACGACCGTCATCATGAATAACAAAAGCAAGGACATTTTTTTTATTATTATTGTCCAACATATTTCCGAATAATGTACGAAAAACTAAATAAATTATTTTAATTATCTGATTGGTGTGTGGGGGGGAATGAAAAACTCTTTAATGTTTTCGAATTTAGGATTTTACTGCACAGATTGTTTCTCCTGAGAAGTAACGGATGTAATATTTTACTGGAATGTTCCAGACTCAACTAAATTGTGCGTGCATATGTGTGTGCGCGAGAGCTGGCTTTACATTAAATGGCCCAAAGCAAATTGAAGCTAGTCACGCACAACATCGACATGCACAGATGGATTACAGATTTACACGCAGAATCCTACACACACGAACAGAGATTCACGCTTGACTGTAGATGCGACTAAGAACCATAATGAAATATTAATTTGATTTAGAACATTTGTTCCATATTGAAAGCTATAAGCCATAACAGCATCAACTATGAACACGGCCACAACGTTCTGGACGTACTCGATAATTAGGAACACGTGTATCGTTCAGCAATCTTTCGCAATAGCGCTTACATTTTGCAATATCATAAAATCGCTCGAGTGTGGCATTGATTAAAAGAAAGTGTTCTGCGTTAAAATTCACTTGTTGAACAATTTCTACTCTACACTGTATTGGAAAAGAAACCTTTTGTTCGAATCCAAGAAAAAAATAACATAACAGGATTACAGTATTTACATTAGTCAGACTATTGTCCTCATCTTTGTCACCATGTTTGTCACAACGTTTCGGCCGTTGTACGCTCCGGCCTTCCTCAGGTGGTTGGAATTTCGAACTGAACCTCTCACTTCGATCACTGGGGTAGACCGCTCCAGCTCCACGTGCCATGTTTGATGGATGTCAGTTTGATGGATGTCAGTTTGATGGATGTCAGTGCCATGTGTCCTGTGCCATGTGTCCTTTATCCACTGTGCCATGTGTCCTTTATCCACTGTGCCATGTACATGGCACAGTGGATAAAGGCGTTGGTTAGATCCAGTGACAGACCCAAAGAAGGTGAGTTCAATACCTGGTTAAGGCAGTGGAGAACTTTCAGAGGGAAAATTAGCGGGAGATAACTGATAACTGACATCCATCAAACATGGCACGTGGAGCTGGAGCGGTCTATCCCAGTGATCGAAGTGAGGGGTTCAGTTCGAAATTCCAACCACCTGAGGAAGGCCGGAGCGTACAACGGCCGAAACTTTGTGACAAATATGGCGACAAAGATTAGGACAATAGTCCGACTAATGTAAATACTGTACATAATACCTCATCTCATAAATATAGACATAACAGGATTATTTTGTCAGACATTTTTCATTTCTTATATATGATTTGTATGTTCGTTTTCTTAAAAAAAAATAGTAAGAGTGTCCTATGTTAAGGAGCTTTGAAGTACACACATTTTTCATCATTTAACCATTAGCAGTTTGTTTCACGCTGTGGGATTTTCAAAATGGGTGTTTGTTTTCTTGAGAAGCACTTATGCTTTATAGTTACGTTTCACAACCAGCACATCCAAGCTTACATCACCTGGTCTTTCCAACCGGTCACCATCTAGGTACTGACAAGGTTGGAAGTTGCTTAACTTCGGTGATCGGTCTAAGACTGAAGCATGCTTTTGCATGCATGTGTCTTTGTGTGCGTGTATGTGTTTATATACATGAATATGTGTGTGTATGTGCGTGTGTTAATACTTTTATAATGTATAATAATTTATAAACGTTTCTAGGTTTTGTTTCTCCAGCGTTTTCTACATAGACTGAAATATTCTGTACATTTCATATTTTTAATGACTAATTTTAATCTTTACACTGGATCAGCTCAAAGTAGCACGAATAAAAATGACGCTGATGTTAGTTTCCCCAACTGCTTTTTACAACAGCCTCACCATTCCTGCAATATTCTACTTTGAACTGCCAATCCAACCATTCCAGTAAGAGGCAAATCTTTCCTCCTCCCACTCTGACTGCCACCTGAACTCACAGTCTTACAAGGGCAAACCAATTATTACTATTGATTATCCCTCTCTTACAGGTATCTCAGTGTTTCTTTCCCGTTGTAGAATGAAAGCATAGCGAATGGTAGTAGAAAAGAAAATTAAATTTAAACTAGAAAAAAAAAATATTTTAAGACAAAAATTTGATCTTGCCTAACGAAAATCAACTGCAGTCTCTTCAACGAGAAAACAAATGGCGTATAACGCAAAAGTGAATGCAAATTGGGAATTGTGCTGTCTTGTTACGTTCCGTCCTGTTTCACCACGGAACAATCACAACCACAGCCGCCCGCTTTACTTTTTGGTTTCATCTGGTTGTAAATTTTTATTCCCGTTTTAGCATTGCTATTTTTCGAATTAATATTTATTTGTATGCGTGTAACTTTTGATTACTTTCACTTATTTAGGCATTTTGTGATGCATTTTTAATTATTTTCCAATACATTGTAGGTTTTAAAAAAAATATTTCGTTCAGTTTAAAAAGCTGGCAAGATTCATGAAATAAATACATCCAATTCATACTACTTATATATAAAATTACAAGGATGATATTAAAAAAGGATATTATTTCAAAATTCATTGGAAAATATTCTGATATAGAAACGCATTGAAATTATCACTAATTGTATTTATTAATAAATATTAATGAATATAGAGAGATTTTCATTCACGTTTCGAATGATATAGCAAATACTAAAGTATACAACAGAAATCTAGCATTACTAGATATCCTAATAGAAAAGGAATAATTATAGGATAAGGATAATGACACGATTATAAAAGCAGTAATTACAGGATTATAACAAGTAGAATCATCGGATAATAGGAATAATTATAGGATTATAACAGCAATAAGTAGTGGATAATAGGAATAATTATATGATTAAACCAGGAAAAATTATAGGATAACAGAAATAATCATGCCACTATAAATTGAAATAATAGTCATAAGATTATAATAATTATACGATGATGATAGTAATAATTATAGGATTATACCAGGAATAAATTATAGGAATATAATAGCAAAGAGTATAGGATATATAATCCTATAATGTTTTCTATTATCATATATAATTATTATATAGCAGTAATTATAGAATTATAATAGCAAGTAATATAGGGTTGCACTAGGAATCATTATAGGATAATAGGAATAAATACAGGATTATAAATGCAATAATTATAGGATTATAATAGGTCTGTGAATATAATAATTACATTATGATGATAGGAATAATTACGGGATTACAATAGGGAATAGTTATAGTATTATTAAAATTATAGGATTTTAATATAAATAATTATAGGGTCCTAAAAGGAATAATTCTTTCATTATAACATAAACAATTATTTGATTATATCAGGAATTATTACATGTTTTTTTAAAAGTATAAGATTATAATATAAAAAAATTATAGAATTATACCATAAATTACTATAGGAATAATTATAGGATTATAAATGCAATAATTATATGATTATAACAGTATAATAGGTATAATTATAGGAATATATAGTATTACAATATAAATAACTGTAGGATTATAACAGAAATAGTTGTAGGACTATAATAATTTTAGGATTATAATACCAGTAATTATAGTATCATAAAATGAATAATTATAGGATATTATAAATAATTATAGGACTAAAATGATATTATGATTCTGGGAAAATAATAGGAGTAATTGTATGGATAATTATATGATAATAATTGTAGGATTATTATAGGACTAATTATAATAAAATAGGTTAATTATAGGAGAAATATATTGCTAATTATTGGATCGTTATAGAATGCTGCAAACACACACACACGTGTATATATATATATATATATATATATATATATATATGTGTGTGTGTGTGTGTTTGTGTGCACGCGTTTTGTTTTATATGACAAAGATTGGTTTTTATTCAGTATCTGTCTATCTTTCTGAGATGAGGTATTATGTACACTATTAAAACGTTGTGATAAATATGGTAACAAAGATGAGGACAATAGTCCGAATAATGTAAATAGTTTTTTTATTCAGTTTTTACATCATTTTAACAATTTATCTTCTATAATGACTAAGAATTCGTAGAAATTGTCTCGAGTGCTTTTGGCTAATTCTTTACTAATTCCCAAAGAGTGTGGTTACTTCTCGGTGTTGGTATATTTGTTTTTTTTTGGGGGGGGGTGCTTCCGCTTCTGTGTTCTTTGAGAGTGATTTTATTCATGTTGGCATTTGAGACTTTGTATTCAAATCACAGGTAAGACTAATTGACTCTTCTTAGAAGAAAGTGTTGTTCAATGGATTGTCAACGCCTACCAAAAACGCGTCGACCGGTAAATTTCTGAAGGATAACGCCTCCTTGGCGAGCTCAATGTTTGCAAATAAAGTGCTCTATGTTAAAAATAAATAAGAACATCAATAGAGAGCATATACCAGAAAGTTCAAATTAATTAAAACAACTTCGAAAGATGAGTCATTTAAACGTCTCTCTCTTTCTCTCTCCCCTCTCTCTCACTCACTTTCAATATATATATATATATATATATATATATATATATATATATATATATATATATTCTCTGTAAATTTACATTAAGCACTTTTTTGTAAAAAAATAATAATATCAATAAGAACATCGGATTGTATAACTTACCGCACTTTTTTTTTTATTATATATATATATATATATATATATATATATATATATATATATATATATATATATATATGTGTGTGTGTGTGTGTGTGTGTGTGTGTGTGTGTGTGTGTGTGTGTGTGTTTTGGCAGCAATCCTTCTTTCATGCTCATTTCATTGAATACGATAGACAAGATGCTTTTATTTAGTTTTTTATACAATTTCTCATGCAATTTTTTTTCTTTTCAGATGATAAATTATATAAAAAATGTCTGAATATTCTTTTTATCCGAGGGCTTTCGGCTATACATGTAACCATTTTCAAGGATTAAATAATTTAGCCGTAAAAGAAGAAATAGTTTGTTGCATGTATGTATATATATATATATATATATATATATATATATATATATATATATATATATATATATATATATATAATTATTTATTTAAAAGTTATAACATAAATATGTTATAAAATCACAACAAAAATAGCCATTTTGTCTCAACACCTCCGGTGTGTTATCAAGTGATGAGGTTGAATGTAAAATAAATGGTTTTAAATGTTTCAAATTAATTAACGATTCTTCGCAAGAGGAAAACGCTGTTACAAAAGCTAAAATGACCAATCAAAATACGAATATAGGAGAATTCAAAAAACTTGACAACGGAGTAAGGTTATAATAGCTATTAAGAGCTTTAAAGTTGGGGTTATACTAAAAAGAATTTATTCTAACCAATAGGTATTAAATTATATAAGATTTGATATTAAAATTAAAAGTAAAAACTACCAATTTTAAAATCTATTGTATATATATATATATATATATATATATATATATATATATATATATATATATATATATTATAAATTAATTGATTTAAAATATGTTTTTTCCGCTAAACAGTTCTAACCATGTTTCAAAAATAGAAGCTAAAAGCCCTGAATTTAATTTTGCAATTAAATTAAAAGCATTAGTTCCATTTCATCCTCAAGCGAATTTTGGAGTAACTTTTAAAAATTACTGGGTTTTAAAGACACAGCTAAAATCACGTTTCCATCGTTACAGAATATTCTACTTCAATTGGACAAGGGATGTCTAGGTTTTTCTTATGTCAGTATCATTGTATCAGTTATTAGCTACAATTTGGTAAGGGGTAGGGATGTATTTTTCAATGAAAACTGACATCCGTTCAATGCATGTCGTCTGGATTTTTAGACGGAATAAAATTACAATAACCAACAACGCTATTCTTGAAAGAGTGCTCAATACAGAGTAGAGCAAATATTATTTATTCAAATATTATAACATAACATGTTATAAGATCATTACAAAAATCAAGTTATTGTTTTGAATGTCGCATAAAAAGACACCAGAAGTGTTGAAACACAATGACAACGGAGTTAAAATATGCAGTGAAGCCGCTTGGCACAGATTGATTTTCTATTCTAAGTTATAATCCTGTCAGTCACCTCCGTTTTATATAGTAGTGCTTGTAAGGCAAGTGTGTAGAGTGTGGTCGTACCATCCCACCGCAGGGGTTCTATCAGTGACTATGTTTTGGGCAGTAGTTTTTGACAAATACAAGACTCCCTAGATCCAGCAATCACAACATTCCCCAGATCTCACCCTTCGCGATGTTACCTCTTGAAACGTTAAATCCCACTTGAAAGGTACAAGATTTCAAGACTTTGAGGAAATCTATAATAAATCGATTAGGAAGCTGCTCGCAATCCCAAAAAGTGAGTCCCAGGAATTCTCCCCTCAATTGAAACGTCGTTGGATAAAGTATGTGGCTTCAGAAGGGGACTGCTTCGAAGGAGATTAAATGCTGAATTGATATGTGTTATAGTTTTCTTTTTGTAGCACCTGTCCTGGTACTTTTTGTGTAACCGTCGTATATATATATATATATTATAACTTAATATCTATTAGTAGTAAGAGATTATGAATAATAATTGTAGGTTTATAATATACGGTCTCCTAATTGTTTCATTTGGTAAAATATATTTGCGTCGTTGTTTCAAACTATATCGTAATATATTTAAGGTTTGAATGTTTCTCTTGTTAATGTGCTACCTTTATTTTTTAATATCTAAATTGTATTTCCTGTAAATCGATTATTGCATAATATATTTCGACCTATTCAGTCATATTTCTAATATCCAAGCGCATACAGATGTGAGATATGATGCTAGTTGTCGCTAAGTTGCAATTATTTTTTATCAGGTAACGACTAAAAAATACAGATGATATTTTTAAAATTTTATATGTTCACTAGTACCAGTAGCTTATTGGAAGAATTTATATGCACTTCATCAATTCCTAACAAGGATTCTGAATTCACCTGTTACCCATGTCTTATCGCTTTTAATATTCTCTGACTGGCAATGCTTTTTTTTATCAAACGGTAAAAAATTCCATTCTTTATTCTGTTTTGTTTTTCTTTTCTTTCCATCCATTTTTATATATATATATATATATATATATATATATATATATATATATATATATATATATTATACTTTTCAGGCTCGTTTGTTTCAATAAATTATTCAGTTTTATCCGTAAACTACTCCCCGGCGTTCGTTGTTAAGAATTATCCTTTGTTTTATTTCATTTTTTTTTTTCCTCCACAATCAGAGGCTTTAGAAAAGAGAGCTGAGATTCACGCGTGAATATAAGCTACCGAATGCCGACGCGTGATTAGAGACACGCGCCTGCGCAGAAATCTCTTCATTTTACTCTCTACGTACGCATGCGCACAAATACATTCTGCTCATCTATTTCGTTCTCCTTACATAAACAATCGAACACACATATTTAATGATGCTCTTTGTGTTTTACTGGATGTTGTATGTTTTTCTTTTCCAACATTGTCGTTTCTAAATCTATGTAGAAATTATGACTAGTATCTATGGTTAGGTCGCTTTTTGTACAAAATCTGAATATTCTGGAAAGAAATATTTGCTGTGCTACGCACTGAATTAATTAATTTTGCCAAGATTTTCTTTCCTGCTATTTCCGGTGTGTCTTAAGGCATCTCTCAAATTAAGTAAACATCATACATCGACGAGATTTGAATTCAAGCACTTTTTTTTTTACTCACGATCACGTTCTTTAATATTATTTGCTGATCCGTGCAGCAAAAGGTGTTAAAAATAAATATGTGACAATGGTTGTTTAAGAAATATTATTATTATATTAAAAAATGCTAATGAACTAAGAAAGAGAAATTAAGATGAAAGAAATATTGATGATTAAGAATGTTTCGAATACGAAATTATGTTATTAAATCAAATATAAACTTAACCTAGGTTCGAACATCGAAGTCAAATCTTCAGAGCACGCAAAAATTTAATAGGTGTAGATAACTTTGCCATTCGTTCACACTCCTCCCCAGTCTTTTGAACAGGAGTAGAGGTTTATCCATTCTTTCCTGTCTAAGATTGGTTTTCCGGTTCCTTCTGGAGTTTTCTTATTCTCTTTCACTCCCAGTAGGCCGTTGTATGTTAGTGACATTATCATCTTGTTTGGGGCGAACTGATTTAAAAATGAAAAAAAAAAGCTAAACGCAGTCGCACCTTTTCAAGACGTGGGCAGGCACTCGTATACTTTGTAACATTAGGTGTAAAAGTTTATCCCCCTTTTTTTCTTCTTCTTAAGATTCGGTTTGCCGTTCCTTCTGAAGACTTCTCCATCTCTTTGGCTCCTGGTAGACGTGGCTTCTTAGCGGCATTATCGCCTTGCTTGGAGTGAGTTGATTAAAGAAAGAAAAAAATAACGTTTCTGTTTGTACTATCCATCCAAGTCCCTTACCTGTCATAGATTTAAAAATGTTCATTAGTTAAATTAATGTTTCCCTCTGCAATATTTACATTCTGCATGTCCGACGAGTTTCAAATTTTCTCTTATAGACATTTTTAAGCCCATTTTCTTCATAGACATTTCAGTTTTCTGATCCTATATACAAGTGTTGTTTTTCGTCCACATTACGAGCAAATTATCCAGATTCGATTGCGTGACAGTGGCACAAGACAGGTATTTAATATCTTTATATTAGTCTGACGAAAGGCCGCTAGTGCGGAGGTACCTTCTTTGAATTTTAATAGTCTGCGAGTTTATATTTGTAACCGCTCCACCAAAGAGATTCTAAATGCCGGGAAGAACTGATTAATCTAGTTAGTGAGCGGCTACTTTCTTTCTCTTTTTCTTCGAGTTTTCAGCATGACAAAATGCCTGAAAAATCGGTAAATCGATGAGGGCTCAAATTTTTTTTTCTTTCTTTTGTGTATGCATGATTATGTTACGGGAGATGCGTTAGATGAGAACATACGCTTTATTAATTCTAGAAAAATCTCTTGATGCTAACTTTATTTTTAGACAAGGCGGCAATTGAAAACCGTCCTCTCGAAGAAAGAACGAATCACGAGACCGAAAACACTGACCAATCGAAAGCAAGAAACAGTTAAGTGCGTACCTCTTGAAGGTGAATATATTTTAGGGAAGGATGTGCTTTTCAAGATTTCAATATAATTGTGTCTATACTATTCATCACACAATTATCTAATCATTCAATTAAAAATAGTTCAGTTCTACTCATATATATATATATATATATATATATATATAATGCGTGTGTGCATGTGTTTGTATAAATCATTTTCAGATAGACTTTACAGGGTTCAATAGATAGGTTGTCGTCTAAATTACACAAAAAATATCACTGACATCTCATTTTAAAAGAGCAGTCAGTTATGTGTTATGCGTGATACACGCTTAGGCGATCATTTATCTTTCGATACATGACTTATGAGGCAGATTTGTTTTCCCGCAGTAGGTTGCCATTTCTTTCTCTGTTAGACCAGTTGCCATCCAAGGCTGTAGAACCCGGTCTGTCATGCTATTTACCCCTAGCTGGGTCGAGTATAAGAGGATCCATGGTTATTAGCACGTATGTGAATGTAATGGATTCGACTGGAATTCGAACTCGGCTCTCCGATTCCTCAATCCAAGCCGCTATCCATTACTCCACCGTTCATCTCTTTTAACAGGTACATTTACCAAAATTAGAGAAAAATATTTCGAAATAGTAAAGTGTAAATTTCTTCAATAAAACCGCGATTCACTTCAACCACGGCCCCCATACGACATCGGAATGTTCTACATCTCTTCTGGGAGTTTTTTTTTTTTTTTTTAAGATGGTGAATACTCCCATAATCCTTCTCTTCAATTCATCTTTGGTGTTACAGGGAGTTTTGTTGGTCTTTCGCTCAACTGTAACACCACAAATAATAATCAAGGGCGTTGTAATCTTGGAGAGTTACACAGCCAGATGTAAGGGGTGATGTGATCTCCTGATTCTGTGCCATGGTGCATAGTCCTGTTGCTAGACATAGGGTCTTCCAGCAGCCACTTTATTAACCCAGGGCAGTAGTACCTCTTCAGGCCATGATGTAGGGCTCCGAGTTGAGTCTGAAGCCCTTACCAACAAATTCAGTTCTTTTCTTATCAGGACAATCAGCCTGAGTTTACCGAGCAGCCTTACTTTCGTAATCACCATGAGACTCATCCAACTCTTTCTGAATCCTCTATATTGACCTCAGATTGACACCCAAACACTCCGCAATGTTCGCATTGGAGCTTCCGACGCAAATGCCATGCAGTACAGCATGCCGTTTCCAAATTTCTGGGGGAGTGATTTGCGTCATGATACCCTTTTTCTACCCTACCATACTATGCAGTCGCCAAAATTAAAAGCAAACAACGCGCATGCGCGAAATTAAAAATATAATATGGCGAAGACTTGCCATCGCACGCTGTATCTGTATAGGGACAGAATGTATATAAAGACAAGAAAAAAACTATTAGTAGCCGACGCGTTTCGTCCTCTAAAGGTCTATATAAGAACAAATGTAGTATTTATTTTATTGCACGTGTTTATATACAAAAGCAAGGATGTGATTGATTTATAGAATAATTTTTCATCTTGTCTTTTTTCATATATATATATATATATATATATATATATATATATATATATATATATATATATATATATATATATATATATATATATATATATATGAATACAAGTATATAATTGGTGTATACGGAATGAATCCCAATAACCAAAAATTACTATTCTTAAAAAAGTGCTCAATACAAAGTAGAGCAGATATAATTATTAAAAAAGAAATTATAACATAAATATGTTATATAATCACTACAAAAATAGCCATTTTGTTTCAACACCCTGGTGTCTTATCAAGTGATGATGTTGAATGTAAAAAAAAAGAAAAAAAAATTTTTTTTTCAACATCATCACTTGATAAGACACCGAGGGTGGTGAAACAAAATGGCTATTTTTGTAGTGATTTTATGACATAAATATGTTATAAAATCACTACAAAAAATAATTTTAAATAATTATATATATAAATAATTATATATATATATATATATATATATATATATATATATATATATATATATATATATGATCTTATAAATAAGTGTAATTATACTGTCCGGAAAAGTTTTAGGTGTATTGGCTTGTAAATAAACAAACCAATACCTAAGGGAAAAAAAGGAATAAAAAAAGAAAGATCTAGGAACATGTAATTTTGGCGAAAATAATCGACCAGGATCCAAGCTCAGAGTCCAATGAAAAAAAAAACTACGTCACGATTAAAAGAAAATAACTAAGCAAAGTGCTCAATACGCTAAGTAGAGCAAAAGTTATCTATGAACCTAAAGAGCCAGACAAACCTACCTAGTATTCACCTACGGGGATCGTCAGCGTACCCTGACCATCCGCGTAGGTAAAACCAACGTAGATTTGCCTGGCTCTTTAGTTCATAGTTTTTTATATATATATATATATATATATATATATATATATATATATATATATATATATGGTATTTATCAATTCACCCACAGGAATTGAATGTGGCACAAGGCCTTTTTTAATGTGGGTATGTCTGAGCCCGTAGGCCCAGCCAAAATAAAACCCATCTAAACCCGTCCAAGCGGGCTAGTTCTGTCAACCTCCTGAACGAAACCCCACCCTTCGGCGGAGCTTCGTCCGGGTTCCCCTCTGCAAGCAGAGAGTTCGACAGACACCCGACCTGGCAGCTCACAAAGCGCAGATACTACACTTTGATCCTAGCCACCGGGCCGAGCGGGTATTCTTTTTTTTATATATATATATATATATATATATATATATATATATATATATATATATATATATATATATATATATATATGGTTTGGTAAAATATGCGTAACAGTGAGTGTTCAACGATTGATTTGTTTTTTTACGGGTTATCAACCGTTTTCAGGTCGAGTATTATTAAAGGAATAAAAAAAAGAGAAATAAAATGCAAGCAAGAATAACAAGCGAAGCTGAAGAAATTAAAAGCAGGAAATTAAAAGGTAAATTCTGGGATATTTAAAAAAAATAATACTATTTCCTTAAATTGGTCATCACAAGTGACATCTAGAAAATGACATTATTTATGCAAGAAGGAAGAAAACAATACATTGCTTACATCATTGGCCCAAAAACGCAAGATATACTGAAAGCAATGGACGGTTGAACATTAGCGGCCGAGTTGGGTATAATTTGATTTATTTCCCAGCTTAGCATTGATGAATAGTTAGGTCTGACAGACTTGTGATGAATGGACGTCGCTGCCGCTTTCTCTGATAGAGGAACATTTGCACACGGGAAATGATTAGAACGATTTAGAGTTGAATTACGATCGCCTAAACAAGTTAGGAGGACCATGAGAAAAAAAAAGAGTAGTCAGAAAAAAATAACATAGGCGACACATTCAGCCTAAAAAAATATAAAATATAAATAAGTAGAAAAAGGGTTTGGATGATGTAAACATCCGGGCAATAAACTGTGTCGTTAAACTGGAAAAGTGCAATATATATATATATATATATATATATATATATATATATATATATAAATATAATGGACTCTCCCGTCGGTTTCGACGTATGAGGATCTGACAGCTTATTGATTCAGTTCTGAAAGTTTGCGCGATAATCTTAAGTGGCATTTAAGACCCGCTAGTGATTTACAAAGGAGGTCACATATGGAGCAAGTGTGAGGATTGTGAGATGAGATCACTGTTAGATTGGCTGACCTTTTAGATCTTGCGCTCGCTTCTTGAAAATGATTCAGACAAGCAGATTGAAAATTGCTGAATCCACTAAAACTAGTTGATCTCCAAAGCTAAGCGCTCAAGGTTGTTATATTGACTGATGACAAGTTGCTTTTCAGCTTGTCTTTGTATCTTAGCCATGGGCGTCCTACATCACTCTAGCCCTGATCTAACTGGCTGTACATTAGGATCTTGGGTATCCTGTCCTCAGGCATTCTCAAGACATGACCAGTCCACCGTAACTGATATATATATATATATATATATATATATATATATATATATATGCTTCCATCGCATCGAAACGTATGGTAGACTCGTGGTTTTGAATGCACATCCATAAGATTTAAATTGTTACTTGTTTAGTAAGCTCTCAGCATTGCTCCAACGCTCTCATGATTCGCATAATATAGGTTCACAAGCCCCAGTCGGCAGTTGAAACTAAGCTAAGGCATATTTGCCAGAGAATGATTTATCGAAACAAGCCCCAGCATATATACATTTAATGTGTTACAAATAAATAACGTGTCATTACCTGATTGGTCAATTAAAAAAAAAACATTTGCGCACATTTGTATTCGCCCTCTGTATGTATTCATACATACATATATAGCGCGTAAGTGGAGGTAATGGATTCGACTGAGATTTCGAACTCGGCTCTCCGATTCCTCAAAGCGTTCCGCTATCCACTACTCCACCGTGTCTCCTCAACCCATTGGAAAAGTGTATTAATCCTCTTCTTCTTCCTCCTTCCATGGGTAAAGCACAGGACAGACTGGGTTCTATAGACTTAGATTGCAACTGGTCTCGGAGAAGGTCAACTCTGAATTCAAAACTTGTGGAGGGTTGTTTGGGGACCTTGTGGCGCGTAGTGCACCAGGTCCCTTCAAAAAGTGTGGTTAGTTCTGCACAAAGCCTTCGCCACCATAATCAAATCACATGTGATGGTGTCTGGGCTGTCGGTTCCTAGAAATTGAGCTGCTTGACCCTCATACGTCGAGGACGACGGGGGAGTCCATCACATATATATATATATATTTCCTTCAATTTTTACAATGAATGAATTAATCTGCTAATTTTGAACAGGCGTACAGGTTTATCCCTTGTTTCCGGTTTAGGATTGGGTTTCTGATCCCTTATACTACAATTCTATACGGCTAACGTCTCTGAAATTTTATTCACTGTTTATTTCTTTTCTTTTCTCGCAATAGGAATTGATAGGTTCGCCTATCGCCCGGTTCACACTTCTCCTCGTTTTTTTGAATAGGAGTAGATAGATAGATAGATAGATAGATAGATAGATAGATAGATAGATAATGAAGAGAGATCACTTCTGTTCACCCTTATAGACAAATGCACATACGAATATATGTTCGATAAATAATATCTGAGGCTTAGACATTCCGATAGATGAACTCATTCAATCGAGAATACTTCATGTAGAAGACGAAACCAAGGTCTGCCAAAGTGTAACCGACGTCGCCTGAATGGACGTGTTTCTGCAAAACAAAAGTGATACAAAATCTATCCCTTTTCGTTGCAACGATAAACAAATGTTTTGGGACGAATTCGCAACGCAGATAGCAATATGCCGTTTTCAATCGAGAAAATCATGCCAAGCATAACATATATAAAAGCATCAGTTTCATTTTAAAGAAATATTAATGTATGCACAAGAGGGTAGAGATCCTCATTTATAGGGAATAGTGCAAACGATTTCAATTCGGCCATAGACATCAATGTGATCAACAAAAACTAGAAAGTGTCATAATATATGATAGACTATAATAGATAGAAATTGTCTTTCTTTCTTTTCTTCTATTCGACATTTTCTTTTTTTCTTGCAGTCTTCTTTCTTTCTTATGAAATCCTGAAATGGAAATCTATTTCATTCAGTTCATATCTATCTATCTATCTATCTATCTATCTATCTATCTATCTATCTATCTCTGTTTGACCATATCTATCTATCTTTTCATATCTACCTATATGATCCTACCTATCTGTTCAATTCTATCTATATGTTCATTTATCTATCTATCTATCTATCTATCTATCTATCTATCTATCTATCTATCTATCAAGCTAGTTATCCCAGTCCACTCATATCTATCTATCTATCTATCTATCTATCTATCTATCTATCTATCTATCTATGTTTGACCATATCTATCTATTCATATCTACCTATATGATCATATCTATCTATATGATCATTTCTATCTATCTGTTTCTAGTTGATTCTATCTATCTATCTATCTATCTATCTATCTATCTATCTATCTATCTATCTATCAAGCTAGTTATCCCAGTCCACTCATATCTATCTATCTATCTATCTATCTATCTATCTATCTATCTATCTATCTATCTATGTTTGACCATATCTATCTATTCATATCTACCTATATGATCTTATCTATCTATATGATCATTTCTATCTATCTGTTTCTAGTTGATCCTATCTATCTATCTATCTATCTATCTATCTATCTATCTATCTATCTATCTATCTCATTCTGCTCATATCTATCTATATATCTATCTCTCTGTAACGTAACATCTGACTTAGCTCGACGTAGTGTAATGCTTAGGAAGCTTGTCTCGCCAGAACAATTGCCAATAAGTAGCGAGCTTGTAACCCCTCCCCCGGTGCTCTATACTTTTAGCCTTGTGTCACATTTAAGCTACGCTTAGAAATAACCTTAGCTCGTTATGTAAAATTTCTTTCTTTCTTCCATTTTTCCTGTTTTTTCTTTCTTTCTTTCTTTCTTTCTTTCTTTTTTTCTTTCTTTCTTTCTTTCTTCTAAATGATTCTATGCAGCTTTAATCCATTTCTTTCCCTTTCTCGCTCTCTCTCTCTTTCTCTCTCTCTCTCTCTCTCTCTCTCTCTATCTATCTATCTATCTATCTATCTATCTATCTATCTATCTATCTATCTCACGTTCTGTGTATGCATATGAACGACATCCAGTAGCAAGGTCGGGAGATCGAGAGATTTTGAGGAGCATGGAACCACCTCTTAATTGCAGTTGTTTCCAGATTCACCCTGACCCGAGGTGGTACCACCTGTCAGAGTCCCAGCTATGGACAAATAACCCCCCAAACAAATCCAAACACTATGAAATAATAAAAATACATTTTTATAGTAAAAATATCGGCCATCCATATTTAAATGAAAAATACCAACAATAAATTTTATCTGCATTTGAAGGCATACAATTGCGTTCAAAATATTTAAATTAGATTTCGGCATTAAATGACCCATAAGTTTTTGATATACCGTTAAGCAAACAAATCAATCCATCAGTCTATCTATCTCAGTAGCATATATCGAACTTGGCTCAGCATATAAATATTTTCTTTCTTTCTTTATTTATTTATTTATTTATTTATTTTATTTTATTTTATTTCTTTTTTACGATGCTATTGACCCCCCATCTTGCTTTTTCGTTTGGTTTCTTTGTCTCCCCCTTCAGATCAGCATCAACTCCCCCACCACCACCACCACCGACCTTTCTCGTGTCCCGGTCATCTGCTTCCGGTTTTGTGCTCTTGGACTGAATAGACAATTGTATGTAGAAATAATCGCAGAGATTAAAGACACTCTCTTGCTCCTATTTTGAAACCATCTGCTTGGTTCTCGCAATATATTCGTTTCCTTCCTGTCGTTGTCTTTTTTTTTATTATTTTTTTTTATTTCATTTTCCCTGCTAATGTCTTTACTCTTCTTTGTTCACTCTCCAATATTTTCCCTCTCGCATCCTTTATATTTTAATTGTTATTCATACTTTTAGGTTTCTTAAAAGTTTTCTTAATTCATTCTTTCTTTATACTCTATTTATCGCTTCTTTTCATTGTTACTTCGTATTTTTCCCCCGGGCATATTTCAATAAATCCTTCACTGAAAGATTTTTTGAAATTTTTAATTGCCTGTGACTTTTATAAACGTTTTTTTTTTTTTTTTTTTTTTACCGTCTTCGTTCCGATTCCTCTTTACATCTTTTTACATTCTTATTCCTTTATCGTTCTTTTTCTATTCTTCTCTAATCCTGTTAATCCCTTCTTAATCTTATCTTCTTCGTTATTTCCTTTTCATTTTCGTATTAATTGAATCTTTATTTATTTCTCTTTCTTTTTCATTTTTTTCCTTTAATTTTTTTTTTTTTTTACTCTTTTTTTTTCCTATTTAGTATTCTTTCATTTTTGTTTGCGTCTTTCTTTTTCTTTGTTTTTTTTCTTTCTTTCTTTTTCTATCCTTCTTTTTTCTTCTTTAGTTACTTCTCCCATTTTTTTTTCTGTTTTTTCCTTCATGTTTTCTTTTATTTTCATATTTTCATTTATTTTTCTTCCTGTTTTCTTTCATTTTCTTTTTTTATGCATTTATTCTTCTAGTTGTGTTCATATCTATCTATCTAGTTGTGTTCATATCTATCTATCTAGTGTGTTCATATCTATCTATCTATCTATCTATCTATCTATCTATCTATCTATCTATCTATCTGTGTTCATATCTATCTATCTATCTATCTATCTATCTCGTTGTGTTCACATCTATCTATCGATCTCATTGTTCATATCTATCTATCTATCTCATTGTGTTCATATCTATCTATCTAGTAACTTATTTATTTCCTCTTTCTTTCTCTCTTTCTTTCTTTTTATCCAGTATTTTTATTTGTTTCTCATCAGGTATTTCTTTTTCTTTCTCTTTCTCTCATTCTTTATTTCTTTCTTTCTTTTTAATCCACTATTGTTATTTGTTATCAAGTGTTTCTTCTTCTTCTTCTTCTTCTTCTTCTTCTTCTTCTTCTTCTTCTTCTTCTTCTTTATTTCTTTCTTTCCTCTTTAATCTAATATTTCTATTTATTTTTCATTTCTACTCCTAATTATTATTTCTTTCTTTCTTTGTTTCTAATTCACTATTTAATTTATTTCTCAAGTATTACTTCTCTTCCTCATATTTTTTCTTCTTCTTCTTCTTTCTTTCTTTCTTTCTTTAATTCCTTCCTTTTTAATCTAATATTTTGATTTATTTTTCATCAAGTATTTCTTCCTCTTCTTCTTCTTCTTTCTTTCTTTCTTTCTTTTTTAATCAATTATGTTTATTTATTTCTCATCAAGTATTTATTCTTTCTTTACTTATTTCTTTATTTCATTAATTCTTTCTTCCTTTACACTATTTTTACACCCTCTGTCCACTTTTCTTGCTATAGCCTTCTTCATCAATAGTGCTACATTCGGATTTAGCAACGTAAATTATCAATTGGTCATTAATCTCTTTGTGCGGTTTTGTATGAGTAATTCTTTTTCTTTTTTACATATAAAAGCGTTGACATGTGCCGCCAAAATTCTGTGTTGTCCTGCGCATGCGTACATCTGTGTGCATTGTTGCAGAGTTAGGTTGTGTCTGTCAGTGATGGCTGCTTTTGAGCAGCAACGAATGAATAGGGAAAATTGAATTTAAAGACAACGCCATTGATTTTCAGTCTGTCAGAGTAAAAGAAGAATGGATATGGAAATATCTCAATAAACCGGAACCTG
>CAHIKZ030001724.1:880000-895000 GCA_903632075.3 Acanthosepion pharaonis
ATTATGTGGAACTACTAGATAAACGATTAGCGTCCCTACTATGAGAACTGTGTTCGAATTTCACCAGGGTCAAATGGCCAAATGGGTGATATCTTGATAATGTCCACCTCGGGAGACTTACTATTTAGGCTACAAAAACTGTTGTAACCAAGAAAATGTTACTAAATGAGGAATAACCAAAACGGAGGTTGTAAATGCAAAGATAATCTTTACAATACCAACAAAATACAATACTCGCCAGCGGCGTGGAGTAGGTAAACCACTGCTAGTGGTTGACTACTTATACAGCATATTACCCCCACTTACAATAGTGTCCAACGTATTTATGAGGATTGGGACGTACCCATTAGTGTTCATAGACACGGTATCTAACGACACCCTTATTAGATTTACTCTGCACTGACTCAATATCTCATCCACGTCGTCAAAATATTATAACCTAGTAATAGTTACTGAATGAAGAATAACTAAAACAGAGTTTGGAAATGAAATCGTAATCTTTATAACATCAACAAAATACAATACTCGCCAGCGCCGTGAAGTAGGTAAACCACTGCTAGTGGTTGATTACTTAGCCAGCATATTACCCCCCACTTACAATAGCGGCCAACGTATTTATGAGAATTGGGCTATACCCTTTAATGTTCATAGGTAGGGTATATAAGAGTAGGCAGATGTGAACATATTCAAATATATTCTTAATGCTACGGATTCATATTGTCGGTTTCTCTTTCTCTCTCTCTCTATATATATATTGTGTTAAATTCTGTATGTTTAATACATGAACATTCATGAGAATAAAATGCATTGATTTTGACGTTGATAAAGGATTAACTGAATCCTTTGTATATCTAATTTTTCTCTCTACCCTCTCTCTCTCTCTGCTCTTTTTCCCTTACCCCCTTTTTGTTTTTCTTCTCTTTTCATTCTTCTCCTCTCACTTTTCTTCGTTCAACTCTCTGCTCTCTCTCCTACTCTCTCTCTCACTCTGTCTCTATTGGCTTCTTACTTTTTCTATCTACCCTTTCTCTCTCTCAACCTTTCCCTATTTCTCTTATTTTACCTCTTACAGTTATTTCTCTTTCTTCTCCCCATCTCCTCTTGTTTCTTTCTTTCTTTTTTCTCTCGACTATTTTTTTATATCACTTTCTTTTTCTTTTCCCTTCTTTATTTCTCACTTTTTTCTTTTCTCTTTTCCTTTTCTCTCCATCCAGCCCTTTCTCTCCTTTTTTCTTTCTCTTTTTCGCTTCCTCTCTCTCTCTCTCTCTCTCTCTCTCTCTCTATCTATCTATCTATCTATCTCATTGTCTTTCTCTCTCATTTCTTTCCCGATTTCTCTTTTCTCTCTTCCTTCCCTCTTTTTATCTTTCTGTCTCAGTTACTCTCTCTCTCTCTCTCTATCTATCTCTCTATCTATCTCATTGTCTTTCTCTCTCATTTCTTTCACGATTTCTCTTTTCTCTCTTTCTTCCCTCTTTTTCACTTCCATTCTCTCTATCTCTCTCTCTATCTATCTATCTATGATCTATCTATCTATCTATCTATCTATTTATCTATCTATCTATCTATCTATCTCATTGTCTTTCTCTCTCATTTCTTTCACGATTTCTCTTTTCTCTCTTTCTTCCCTCTTTTTCACTTCCATTCTCTCTCTCTCTCTCTCTCTCTCTCTCTCTCTATCTATCTATCTATCTATCTCATTGTCTTTCTTTCTCATTTCTTTCACGATTTCTATTTTCTCTCTTCCTTCCCTGTTTTTATCTTTCTGTCTCAGTTACTCTCTCTCTCTCTCTCTCTCTATCTATCTATCTATCTCATTGTCTTTCTCTCTCATTTCTTTCACGATCTCTATTTTCTCTCCCCCTTTTATCTCTTTTCTCTCTCTCTCTCTCTCTATCTCATTGTCTTTCTCTCTCATTTCTTTCACTATTTCTCTTTTCTCTCTTCCTTCCCTCTTTTTCACTTCCATTCTCTCTCTCTCTCTCTCTCTCTCATTGTCTTTCTCTCTCATTTCTTTCACGATCTATTTTCTCTCTTCCCCCCTTTTATCTTTTATCTCTCTCTCTCTCTCTCTCTCTATCTCATTGTCTTTCTCTCATTTCTTTCACGATTTCTTTTTTCTCTTCCTTCCCTCTTTTTTCCATTCTCTCTCATCTCTCTCTCTCTCTCTCTCTCTCTATCTATCTCTCTCATTGTCTTTCTCTCTCATTTCTTTCACGATCTCTATTTTCTCTCTCCCCCTCTTTTATCTCTCTCTCTCTCTCTCTCTCTCTCTATCTCATTGTCTTTCTCTCTCATTTCTTTCACGATTTCTCTTTTCTCTCTTCCTTCCCTCTTTTTCACTTCCATTCTCTCTATCTCTCTCTCTCTCTCTCTCTCTCTCTCTCTATCTATCTATCTCATTGTCTTTCTCTCTCATTTCTTTCACGATCTCTATTTTCTCTCTTCCCCCCTCTTTTTATCTCTCTCTCTCTCTCTCTCTCTCTCTCTCTCTATCTCATTGTCTTTCTTTCTCATTTCTTTCACGATTTCTATTTTCTCTCTTCCTTCCCCGTTTTTATCTTTCTGTCTCAGTTACTCTCTCTCTCTCTCTCTCTCTCTATCTATCTATCTATCTATCTATCTCATTGTCTTTCTCTCTCATTTCTTTCACGATCTCTATTTTCTCTCTCCCCCCCTCTTTTCTCTCTCTCTCTCTATCTATCTATCTATCTATCTCATTGTCTTTCTCTCTCATTTCTTTCACGATCTCTATTTTCTCTCTTCCCCCCTCTTTTTATCTCTCTCTCTCTCTCTCTCTCTCTCTCTCTCTCTCTCTCTACTTACTAATCTTTCAGAAAATATAACCATATGATTTTATTGTCATCTATATTATTTATTTGATATCCAGAAATAAGAAAATAGACATAGACAGAGAGGACCACTGACACAGAGCGAAAGGAAAGGAAAGAGAAAAAGGAGGAAGAACGAAAGAAAGGAAGGAAGAAAGAGAGAAGAACAAAAGGAGAAGGAAGAAAGAAAGAAAGTAAAATGAACGCGGGAAGAAAGAAAGAAAGAAACGCATAAAGAAAACAAGGAAGGGGAGATTGAAAAACTTGATGGATTGGAAGAAATAATTGGAAATGAATAAATAAACAAAAAAAAGAAAGGAAAAAAAGGAAGAAAGAAAGAAAAAAGAAAGAAAGTATAAGAAAGAAAACAAAAAACTAAATGAAAAAGAAGACAAAATTATGATAGACTTTCTGATCTTCTTTATGTGCCATGTTCTTTTCAAGACGTAAATGGTCATGGCTCTCCACAATTTCCTGGTCCTTCGTAGCTAATAGATGTTCTTTATAAACATTTATTTTATCCAGAAACGTTTCCTTGCTTCCCTGATGACTATATTCTTCAAAAGTTCAAATACAACGTCAATCGCCATCTTCTATTTTCTTGAATTCGGTTCATCTTTTGTAGTTTCCTAAATTCTCCCTATTCTCAGTCTTCACTTTCACTTTCACTTTCTCTAACGCTCTGCGCACTAATGAACATTACCGCATTTCTTGAGGTGTAATAATAGAAAAAAAGACATGCTTACATATATTTTAAAATACGGATTACAAAAGAACATATCAAAAACTTATATTTATATGCAATCCATTGAGAAAGAATAAGAAAAAAAAAATCTTCCAATTCTATATTTATTAAAAGAATAGACTTTCCTATAACTCAAATTTTTCTGACGGACGGACAGAATCAATACATCTCAGAAAATCTTCCGCAGTGTTTTCAAACTCTAAAAGTGCTCTATTCTCTTCGAATATTTATAATCTGGAGATTAAATCAAATAACAGAGAAAGGACGGTCAATATTTAACAAGGTCAGAAAGAAGAAAAACATATACATGAGAGGATGGAGCGGCAATTTCTATGGAACTGTGAAAACGATTTAGATTTAATTATGCATATCAAATGCATATGCTTGAAAAGTTTACTGTCCAAGAGAAGGGAAAAATGACAATTTTAGTGGATTTAGAAATTTCAGCGGACCACCAAATTCTCACCAGAAAGCCACGAATTTCGTCGTCTTAAACAAAACTCCGTCCGAAGAGGATTTCATTGTCCGAACAGGGTTATTTAAAGTGAATTGCACTAAGAATAGCTTTACTCGACGAGATATAAAGGAGGCGATTTGCGTACCCTTTATTATCGACCGCTATATGCACACTAGAAGAGGAGCTGGAAGAATTGGGATGTCAAGAACATATCTGCGACATACCGACATCAACATTACTAATAGCAGGAAATTCTCTGACGTAAATGGCGGCGTTTTGTGCTGACGTTCTCTCCCGTGAATTCCCAGTAAACACACGCTACTTTCTTTTTCTTTCTTTTTTTTAAATAATAATCAGTTAATAAATATTTAGAAATATTAACAATGTCAAACAGGCAAGGAAAATCGTGAAAGTAAACTTAATAGGTAATATAATACTACCCATGATATCAATTTCCCCGTGCCATTTAACTTCGGCTGAGGACCAAATGATCAGCATTTGAATGTCGCCAGACGTGCTTGATTTGATAAATCATTGTTAGTGACACGTAATCAAAGATACCAGGGTTGAATTAATCAGAAATACACTGCTACAGTATCGATCAGATACAAATAAATTTGCGAGAACATTTCATTACAACCTCCTCCGTATATTTAACAACCGGCGACTAAGATAACTAAAGGAAGCATATATAATAATAATATAAAAAACAATCCTCACGGTTTTGATAAGAAGAGAACTGTTTTTACAACCTTCACCACATATATAGCAAACATCAACTTAGTGAGTTTGATCCTCACTGGGTGTCCCATACTTTCGGCCTTGTGCCACATCTAAGCTGTGCTTAGAAAATCACTATAGCAAACATCAACTAAGATAACTAAAGAAACTATGCATAACAATATAAGATAAAATCCTTACTGTTTTGTTAGGAATGAAAACAGAGAAGTATTAAAATAACATAAATAGATCACTGATTGTAATGTGATGGTTAACAAGCTAACTTGAGTAGTGAAAATCAGAAATCCTGACTGAGCAGTATACGATTGTGGATTTGTAATAAAACGAGATAAGCTCAGTATTATTTTTTTTTAACGTCGTCGGTTACTGGTTCGTCAATAAATTCGATCTTAATTGATATTTTTATAGCCTTGTGTCATACCTAGACGATAGACTTTCTAAATATCAATAATAACATAAATATTTCATATCCTTACATTCTTGGGACAAATAACATTGTTCAAGATGTTTAAAAGAAAGACATCATTATCATTATTGGATAATATGTGATATACAATAATACTGATGATAATGTGAATATGGTCATTAATCTCGTTGCAATAGAATATATATTCAGTTCAATAAAATTGGTAGAAAACCGAAGATTATGTGAAAAAAAAAACTGAATCGAATAACAGTAAATATAACTGACTCTCAAGTACTTTGAGCAGAACAGAGAATTCTTAAAAGCACTACAAGAATTATAATAATAAATATAACAGCTCCATTCTGATTATACGAGAATATTTCTTTAAAAAAATCGACAAAAATCGTTGAATCAATTTACATTCAACTGAGACAACAATCCGTAAATAAAACACAGTATAGCTTGAAACCCTGTATGTCACTATAAAAGAAATCATTACACGTGTTTTACCTGTTACCGTCACATGACTAGCTGCGTTCCGTCGCAATGGATTTAGCTTTCAAATGACATTTTTTAGAACAATATGCTTCTTTAAAAGCACATACCTTTTCTTTTCGCATTCACACATCTGATGATGACACATGCAAGTCGAAAGGTCGGACTACACAATATGAATCTGGGTTATTTTTTTTCATAAATAAGAGACACATTTGCAAAAAGTGTTTCGCACATTTGAGAAAAAACAATCAATAAGTTGAGTAGACATAAAATATGAAAGAATAATCACTGTCAAAACATACTCAATTCAAATATTAAATCAGTTGACAGGAGAAAGACCTATAATGTCGATGACAACTTTAATAATATTGCTTGTTATATTAATTGTAAATATCATTGCAGAAACTAATATGTATTTTATGAGTCAGATAAGATATTGCGTAGTTGCATTAATAAAAACATTCATAATGTTGCTAATAATAATAATAATGTTCCTGCTAATACTTGTAACAATAATAATAATAATAATAATAATAATACTTCTAATGAGATGCCGAATAAGGGGACGAAGAAGGCGTAGACGAAGACCACGAAAGAGAGTTATTATATCAACTGCCAAAAGAAGAACGTGTTACCGTCCCAATTCTCGCAGCACGAGAAGACGAAGATCAAGAGTCAGGGCGAGATCCCACTTAAGGGCAAGACCAGCACTATTTACAGTCGTTGTCATAACAAATCTGGCACAGGGACATTCATTTTTAGTAATACTTTTTGTCGTGCCAACAATCAATGAACAAAGCTAATAATATGTGAGGAAAAAATTAACAATATCTTCTGGTTGATCTTTATTTAACAAGGTAACTCAATGCCTTGTGTCAGATTAAAATAAAGAATACTGTAAGCATTAAATTAATTAAAATAATTCCATTAGTATTTGTTATAATATAATCATTTAAAATAAAGATTATTTCAACTTATCACTTCGCCCTTGTAATCAAACTATCTTATCTTTACCTATTGCCAGCAATTATAATTTATAAAAACAACTATCTATATTACAAAATATAATTTATAAAAATATTATGAATATTAAAAAATATGATACTTTAAGAAACATTATCAATATTATCAACTATAATAATTTATAAAAACACTATCAATATTACCAAATATCATAATTTAAAAACACTATCAATTTTAGCAAATATGATGATTTATAAAAACACGATCAATACTACCAAATATGATAATTTATAAAAAAAAACGATCAATACTACCAACTATAATAATTTATAAAAACACTATCAATATTACCAAATATTATAATTTAAAACTTCAATATTAGCAAATATAATTTGCAAAAGCGTCATGAATATTATCAAATATGATAATTTATAAAAACATTATCAATATTACCAAATATGAAAATGCATAAAAATTCTACCAATATTTCGAAATATAAAAATTCATTAAAATTATATCTTTTTTTCATAATTAACAAAATGTATTATTATTATTATTATTATTATTATTATTATTATTATTCATAACCACAATAGCCTTAATGTTATTTATAAAAGAAAACTTAATCATGAGAGTAATAATCAATCTTATGTCTGCAAAAATGCTATTTTATGCAGGATGAAGATCTGTCTCCAGTGATTTCATCCTGCATTCAATCGATTTTCAAACCGCGGGAAAATAAAGATTAATTTTGGTCGAAGCCGATACAGATAGGCAAAACAAAAAGACGGTCACAAAGATGTTTTTTTCCGCATACCCACAACCACAGAAACGAATCTCCTTGTATATAAAACATTTGTTTTTTTTTTGTTACAGATGATGTCAAGTTGCTAAGACTGCAATATATATTTCTGTATGCATTTATATTTCTATATACACACATTTGTATACTGTATATAATATTTGAGACAAATAAATATGAACTATCCATATTGAATATATATCATATATATATATATATATACATATCTATATCTATATATCTATATTTTGAAGTTTAACTTGACACGCACGCACATATATGTATATTTTTTCACATACAGAGTGGGACACAGGTTAGAAACCTACAGGAGAGCATATTTTTCTTATTAAGACTTTCGAATTCTCAGGCCGGTAGGCAGATATTTACACTTATTAAAAACAGGAGGCCTATCTACTAAAAAAAAACGTGTATATACTAGATATGACATTTAAAGTAATTATAACAATATAAATAATATATATATATATATATATATATATATATATATATATATATATATATATATAAAATATATACATACTTTTTTGCCATACTATTTTCTCAATAGATATATATATATATATATAATAATTATTATTATTTATAATTTGCCATACTATTTTTTCTCAGTATATATATATATATATTATTATTTATAATTTGCCATACTATTTTCTCAGTATATATATATATATATATATATATATATATATATATATATATATATATATATATATGTGAAAATAAAACTCTCTCTATTACTCACCCCAGAGATCCATCCTGCCTTCCATTAGAATGTCTGACGCTCAACTTCGAGAGCTCCTCTTTGCGACTACTCGGCCTCACATTGTCTGCTAACCTGAGATGGAACAAATACATTGAGTTTATATCTTCGTCCAGCGCAAGGAAAGTTGGCTTCCTGTGCCGCGCCAGGAAATGTTTTTCGCCGGAGTCGATCCTTCAAATCTACAAATCAACCATTCGCCCTTGCATGGAGTATTGCTGCCATATATGGTCTGGTGTCCCTTATGTTTGTCTCAAGGTTCTTGATAAGATCCAGAGACGGATATGCAACGTAATTGGCCCCGATCTGGCATCTCGTCTGCAGTCGCTCTCTCACAGACGTGCAGTCGTCTCCCTCTGTCTTTTTTTACAAATACTTTCATGGTAACTGCTCCGAGGAGCTGCTTTCGCTGGTTCCCAGACTTCATGAATTTAAGCGTTCTACGAGGCTGGCATCCCGCTCTCACCCTTTCACTGTCGAAACTGTTAAATGTAGCCGTTTTTTCTACTCCAATAGCTTCTCGCCTGTGGAACTCCCTCCCCTTTTCTTGTTTCCCTGATGGCTATAATCTCTAACTATTCAAATGAAATGTCAATCAACGTCTCAAGATGCCCTGATCTATCCTCTATCCTTCTCTTCATCCTTTCCTCTATCACTCCTTTTTGCTCTAGCTCCAACTCTCTGTATCCCCTTGCGTGCTAGTGGCTTCCCGCCTTGCTTAGGGTGAAACTCTTAAAAAAAATATCCGGATCAGATATGTTATGTCTTTTGGGATTTCTGCTAAATTTTGTTCCGACATCCATTTACTAAGTAAGTTATGTGTTGTTTTACTCTGTCCTTCTTGCCTTCAATCTGTCCTGTGAGTATCAGATTTTCCGAGCTTTCTTTCCTTATTATGTACTCTATAAATTTCCAACGTTTCTTCCTGTTATTATGTAACTTTCTGTTTTTGTTTCCATTTTCTTTAAAACTACGGCGTTTCTTACATGTTCAGTATATAGTATTCTCAGCATCCTTCTGTAGAACCACATTTCTGTTGTTTCAAATCTCCCCTTCATCTGTGAGAAGATTGTCCAGTATTCACTTTGATATTGGGAGGACTGATATTACGTTAGATTTCAGTGCTCTTTTCTTTGTTTCTAACGCGATTTTTGTTCTGTTTCTTAATACTTTGCTTCACTTTTGGAAGGCATCTTTAGCTATACCAATTCGCCTTCGGATTTCTGGGTTACACTACCCGCGTTCTGATAAAACACTTCCCAGATATTTAAAATTTCGTATTTATTCTGCCAATTACTAATTGAAGACACCAAATTTAAACAAGTACAAAAAACACCAAACAAATTTTGTTTAATAAAAATAAATTGGAATTATTAGATTCCATTTGGGGGAACCAATATACAGTCCTAATTAAGCGTTCCTTAAATATAACATAACAGCTGATAGGTTCGTCTATCACCCGGTTCACGATCCTCCACGGTCTTTGAACAGGAGTAGAGATTTAACCTTTGTTTTCTGTTTAGGATTTGGTTTCCGGTTCCTTCCAATGTTTACTCATTCTCTTTAACTCCGAGAATACTCTTGGGTCTTAGAGACATTATCGGCTTTCTTGGGGGTAATATCCTTGTATTTATTTTGTTCCTCAAACGTTTTCAAAGATTTCCTTTTGTACGTTGAGTATACGACATCTATTTCACAATTATATCTGATCCATTTACTTGGATTATCCATTAGACTGAATGCTGAAATTCCAGAGGATGGCGACTTCACAATATATAATTTGTAGCCTGTTAATTTTATTATTATTATTATTATTATTATTATTATTATTATTGATAGTGCAGATCTTCACTTTATATTTTTCAAAATAGACAACCCTTTTAAAAGATTGTTTGAAACAAGTTAAACAGAAGTAGTATTATTAATACTAAAATAATTTTCTGTTACTAACAATTGGTTGTCTATTATTAAAACCCAACTAACACTGAGCAGTGTGTATGTCCTTTCGGAAGAGGCTGTTTTTCCTCATGAAACAACGGAAAGAGCTTCACATTTAGCCAAAGTTTGAAGAAAGACGGCAGTAAATTGAAAGAGAAAAGCACATTGCCTGAACCAAATTGGCTACGAAGTAATCAATTCTTCAACATTCGTTTGACCGCCGAGCAAACACGAGAGTAGAAACGTTGCCTAAAACGATAATAAACGATAAACGACCAAAAGAAAAAAAAAAGAAGGCATACGTTTGAGAAGGCAAACTGAAATTGAAGATGAACGGCGTGTAGTCAGAATTAAAATATGCAATTGTCTTTAGCTACATCAATCTGAACAAAGTTCATTTGAAATGCCCTAAGGACATTTTTAACAAGAATGCTCACATTCACTTTCACTTTCACTTTCATATTTGGCGTGAGATTTTCGTTGTTATTGTTGCAATTACTCTTGCTCTTAGTGTATTCCTATTAGAGTTTTAGTTGGAATGTTTTCAAATTGTATATACCGCTAGATTGATTCCGTTGATCCGCTGCGAAATGTACATTTATGGGGATTATCATATATATTATTTCGAAATTATGAAAACATGTCACCAGTTAGATAAGTTAAGTCACAATGAGATGTAACGATGATAAACATATTAAGATATATTCAGATAAGAGTGTAAATTTAAATATATTAAGACACATTCAGATAGGAGTGAAGGTTTAGTTAACATAATTGACAAATAACTGTCATGAAACACCTCTGAAGAGTAGAAGATTGGAAGAAGCGGCAGATATCAACTTGATGAGTAAAACAGTCTAGTATGACTCAACATGAAATGTTTTTCTTTGTTTAGCAGTGAGATTTGTCGAGCTTACAAGCGCATGAATTATAATCACCTGTATTTCAAGGGAGGATGCAAATGGCATCCTTTACAGATAGGACATATTATGCTACATCCACGGAAGCGAACTAGCCTCATTCCTCACGTTTTCCAATTGCAAGGAGAAACTTCCAATAATAGAGAGTTTCTCCAAATAACTTTGTGGAACAGGTTCTCTCCCACATTGTTGCTTAGCTGAATATGAAATTTTTAACTCTTGACGTCAAGGGTCAGTAGGTATCTGCCCACCTCCTCATATTCATAATAGATCACTGCCTCTTACCTATACGCTGAGTGTCTCTCAAGCTTGAGATCTGAACATTAATAATAAAAATAGACTAGCATAGATGGGTATTAAATAGATTATTAGAGTAATTAGTATTTTTAAGTTTGTTATCTATAGTTTATTCGTCGAGTATCTTCGTTTTTCCTTAATCGTCTCATTTTTTTAGTTTAATTATAAAATTCTCCGTAATCATAATTTTTCTTAATTTGCATAAATATTTGTTTGTTTGTTTTTCTTACTTGATTTCCATTTTATTTGGGTCGTTTCTACTTTTAGGATTTCTTTAAAAACTTTACATTTTTGTCTCATTTTCAGTCACTTTTCCCGTCAGAATTTTGACTTACAAATCACTTCTTTCTTTCTTTCTTTCTTTCTTTCTTTCTTTCTTTCTTTCTTTCTTACACAATTGTGACCTTCTATCTATCTATCTATCTATCTATCTATCTATCTATCTATCTATCTATCTATCTAAATCTGTTCATTATCTATCTATCTATCTATCTATCTATCTATCTATCTATCTATCTATCTATCTATCATACCTAAACTTACCTATTCTATTATTAATAGACTATCCCACACATAATAAGTAGTAGTAGTAGTAGCAGTCGCCAGTTGAGCTCAGTGGTGTTGAGTGAGTCAGTCGATGTCGGACATTGAAGTATCACCCATCACAACTAGATTGCTGCGTCATTAACTCTTTTTTTCAAGTTCCTGTACGTCGAACCTAATTTAGGACGACTTAGTGATATACAAGCCTCCACTGTGAAAACTACTCTACAACACTATCTATCTATCTATCTATCTATCTATCTATCTATCTATCTATCTATGTCAAAGTCTATATATCACTGCCAATATCTACCAACATTCCTATCTATCTATCTATCTATCTATCTATCTATCTATCTATCTGTGTTGTCTATTTGCATTTGTTCTGGTGCTTTTTCTTCCTCGTTATTATTATTATTATTATTATCATCATTATTATTTATGTATGCTATGTTTCCTGCTTTGTATCCTGTAGAGCTGGGTCCAAACAATGGTTCTTAGGCCCTTAGGAGAATTCCTTTAATTGATAGCACTTTTCTTAGTATATGGGATCTTCCTAGTAAGGCGAACTTCTGAGGAATTTGTATGTTGATGTTACCTGCGACACTGTCAGTAAAATTGCCTATTCCTTTTCTTACGAGGCCCAGTGCTCCGATTACTATCGGTACAGTCTCAGTCTTTATTCCCCACATCCTGTTAATCTCGATCTCCAGGTCCTTATATTTGGACAATTTCCTGATATTTTCCATGGAAGTGTTTCTCTCAGATTGTACTGCTATTGTCAATAAGCATAAATTTCCTGAATTTCTTGTCTTTTATGATAATATCAGGTATTATTATTATTATTATTATTTATTTTGATTTCTCTTTGCATACATATTTTCCATCCGGGTCCCAACCAGAGATCTAAACTCAGAAATATCTTCATGAAAATTTTCACTGATTTTTTTTTTCTTTTTAAAAAAGATCACACATATTTTACATAGATAAAAGTCTTCGTAATGTTTAAGCTGAACATGTGAGTACAATTTTTGATATTTCTTTAAGGCATGGGGTCCCAAGTATACCTTCGATGTGTCTATTGGGACCTTTTTCCAATCAATAAGAAAGCTCCAACTACAACAGGAATTACTGATGCCTTCATGAGCCATATGTTTGAGATTTCCACTTCAAGTTCCTTGTATTTTGATATATTTTTTGAAGATTTTCAGATATACATTACAATCTACAGGGTTTGCTATGTCAATATTAAAGCATATTCTGTTTTTATCGTCTTTGATTGCGATGTCTGGGTGATTAGCTTTCATTGTTATTGTCTTTGTGTATTGTAAAGTGCAATGAAATTTTTAACATCTCTTATATATGTAATCGGGTCTGGTTGATGTTCATACCAATTCCATGCGATTTCCTTTCCCTAAAAGTTGCAGATTTTCCTGTGCAGATATTGGCTCAGTCTATCATGCTGAATATTATATTCAGTGGGTGCTAACACTGTGCAAACTGATACAAGATGGTAAATTGTTTTTGGATATTTATCACAGAATTTGCATTTCGGGTTAACAATATTATCATCATCATTACTATTATTATTGTTACTATTATTATCATTATTATTGTTCTTCTTCTTCTTCTTCTTCTTCTTCTTCTTCTTCTTCTTCTGCTGTTGCTGCTGCTGCTGCTTTCTCTTATCTAATTCATGTTCTTACTATTATCCTTTCTTGTCAGATCTACTTTTTAATACAACTTTCTTCTTTTCGTTTTCTTTTATCCATGACCCAAATATAATCTTAATCTTTTCATCAAAACATTCTTCTTCTTCTTCTTCTTCTACTTCTTCATATTATTATTATTATTATTATTATTATATTTATTCTTTCTTCTTCTTCTTCTTCTTCTTCTTATTATTATTATTATTATTATTAGTAGTAGTATTTCTTCTTCTTCTTCTTCTGCTTCTTATTATTATTATTATTATATTTATTCTTCTTCTTCTTCTTCTTCTTCTTCTTATTATTATTTCTTCTTCTTCTTCTTCTGCTTATTATTATTATTAGTATTATTATTTCTTCTTCTTCTTCTTCTTCTTCTGCTGCTTATTATTATTATTATTATTATTATATTTATTCCTTTTCTTCTTCTTCTTCTTCTTCTTATTATTATTATTTATTATTATTTTCTTCTTCTTCTTCTTCTTCTGCTTATTATTATTATTATTATTACTTTTCTTATTATTATTCTTATTCTTCCTCCTCCTCTTCTTCTTCCTCTTCTTCTTCTCATTATTATATTTATTCCTTTCCTTCTACTTCTTCTTCTTTTTATTATTATTATTATTACTTTTCTTAATATTCTTCTTCTTCCTCCTCTTCTTCTTCTTCTTCGTATTATTATTCTTTCTTCTTCTTCTTCTTCTTCTGTTTATTATTATTATTATTACTTTTCTTTTTATCATTCTTATTCTTATTCTTCTTCCTCTTCTTCTTCTTCTTATTATTATTATTGCCAGTTTTAATCTTTCTGGATTCATCATCGTTTTCATCATCTCTATGTCTCCAATCTTCTTATTCTTCTTGTTGTCTTCCTTCACTTTTTCCTTCAAAAATATTCATATTACTCGTCCATCTTTAATTATCAATCATGTCGTTATTTCAACTACCTTTTTCGATCAATTATCACTTTCTTCATTTTAATATATTTGTTTCTTTTAACTGTTCTTACAATTCTTATTTTTAAGTATCATCACAAATGTTATTAACCCATAACCCCGAGTCTTAAAAAAATGTCAATACAATTGGCTCTTGGATAGAAATTGTTACAAAATTAAATCCTTACATTTGACTTGATAAAATCCTCAGAGAACGTAACCTCGGCTTTTCTTTCAGACTTTATTTATTCACACACACACAAACACGGATATATATATATATATATATATATATATATATATATATATATATATATATATATATATATATATATATATATATATATATATAATATTATATAAAAAGATAACTTTTTTTGTTTTCCTCAACTTCGAAATTAAAGTGAAGTACAGTATTTACATTAGTCGGA
>CAHIKZ030001724.1:905000-917500 GCA_903632075.3 Acanthosepion pharaonis
GTGTCGGTTTTATGTTTTCGCTAACTTGATCTATGATATATATATCTAATATACCAGAGCAATGTTATGAAAATTAATGGCAATTGTTTGTGTTACGAGTTAAGCCTTTAAAACTTCATTGGATTAAAGTCATGCAAAGTTAACTATACATGCAATTGGAGGGGAGACGGTATATAAGAACGCAAAATTTAGTTTGAATAATGAACAGAAAACCCTGAAAATCTTGCGACGCTGAAAATATATGTTTATCAGTTTATTTCTCTTGCTGATTTTTCATAATTACTGTATTTGACGGTATATAAGGCGCATTTGTATACTAAAAATATCTGCTAAAATTCCCCTACGTCTTATATGCAATATGTAGGTTTAAAATCGGCGCTAGTAGGCCAAAATTAGCTATCTGGCAATTACAATTAGCTTAGACTTTAGACTAACTTTCATATACATATTGTCTTTATTTAATAGGCATTTAATTATGCAGTGTTAACATTGATAATATTTATTATATTAATTTAATCACGTTTAATATTAGTACTTTGTTTCACTAAAATTATATGCAATAAATTCAAATTATATATATTTTTTTAAAATTTATTTGTTTAATTAATATTTTTGTTCCGATAACTTCCAGTTGCATTGCTTTAAATACCATCCGAATTTTTATATCCTAATTATTCCACTAAGACGTTAACAAAGATGCAGGTTTTACAGATCACGTATAGGATATAATAAAGTTTTTATAGGCTTGTGTTCTTTTTTTTCTATTATTTTCCGTTTAATTGTAGCCATGTTTAACCAAAATAATACCTCATAAATATAGCCTAGACTGTATCTTTTACTAATAATTTTACTAATTTTACTAATTACTAATTTTTTTTCTTGATTTTGCCTAACTGAAATTGTCTTATACACCCGTGTGTTTCATATGCCATCAAAACGGTATTTATCTATTTTAAAAACAATACATTTACATATTAATACAGTCGCAAGACATACGTGTATAAATACGCCATATATAAAATATTCTAAAACAAAAAAGAAAAAACGGACCCTCTTTAAAAACCCAATAAATCAAAATATATTATACCACAAACTAACTCTATCGAAAAAATCTATCTAAAGTCAATATAACATGTTACTACTACATACAAAACTATAAAAGTCTTAGTCAATACAGAACAAAACAGTAAACTAAAACCCGAAGGAGGAGTTTACTCCATCCCCTGTAATAATTGTCACAAAAAAGTACATAGGAGAAACCTCAAGGAATATAAATAAAACAATTATATGAACACAAAAGGGACATTTTACAAAATAATACGTCAAACGCTTTGGTTACCCACCACAACGCTGACCACATATTTGGCATAAAATAATTCACTACAGCATAAGTGTCTAGAGAGTGCCTTGATCACAGGGGCACCTACAATAACTTTGCATCCTGGCTCTTACAACATTTCACCATTCGTGACAGATCTTCTATTATCACTGTACGCGATATCTAATAACAAAAGTGATGAAAAAAAAAATAAAATAAAAAGACGCTAAATAAATTCGGGTAGATATATAAAAAAAATCTAAACATCCCAGCATCCCTCGTTCGTGACAAATTTAGTTTGATGAAGCCCTGAAGGATGATATGTACCACAAGTTAATTTTTTCTACTTTGACATACAATTTCCCCAATACTGTTTTTGATATATAAAATTATAATAATAATAGCTTGCCACTCGTCTTCAAGGATACCCGTCTACTAGCCAACCCCTATTGCAGTTGCTCGCTGAGATACACTATGTGTTTGCTTAACACCCACAAAGCCCAACTGCAACTATGCTGAGCAGACCTTAGTTACAGTTTCTGGGAGATAATGAGTTATCTCGCGCAATCAACATTTTGAACAAAGCTCACGGTCTCGGACACGATGACTTGTGACTTCGTGCTAGCACAGCTATCGACGGCTCCGTCTACCCAATTTCACTCACAAGGCTTGGGTCAACTCGTGGTATGGTTTTCAGGTATTTTTCAAAGATGTTGCACGCTGGGATCGACCTCGATCCATTCCGATAACATCAGAGAGTCTCCTTCCTGACAAATAGTGAGATTCCAACACGGCTTTCATGGTCAGAAAGCGAACGTGCTAACCTCCCGGCTTCCATATATAAAAAATATATAAATATACGTATATGTTTACATGTATATACGCATGTGAATGCAAGAGTTTTATTCTGAAATATCAATATATATGAAGATAGTGCCGTTAATATTTTTTCATGCCGATCAGGCTAAATGTATTGATCAGAACAATAATTGATCTCTTTGCTTGTTCGTCTCTTTGTGACTCATGAGTTTTTCATGGTCTGTTTTCAGCATTAGTTGGGAAGAAGCTTCATTCTGAAAGAGTCGTGTTCGTTTTGATGTTAAAAGATATTAAAAAGATTAGAAAAAGAAAAAAAAATACTTGCAAAAATGACAAATGAAATTGTAGAGAAAGATGTATTTTGATAAAAGAAAGACGGGGAACAACAACAACAACAACAACAACAACAACAACAACAACAACAACAAAAGAAATAAAAAAAAATCCTAAACAAAAAGATAAGGATAACTTGCTATTTTTTGATAACCTATTATATTTGGATTTAATATCGAGATTCTCCCGCTTATTATACGATCACGTGATTTTTATGATCACGTGATTTTTATGATCACGTGGTTTTTATGATCACGTGGTTTTTATGATCTCGTGATTTTCGCCTGCATCTCGCAACGAGAATTATTTAAATTTGTTCGTTTTGGGGGTTTTTTTTTTTGTTTTCTTGCTTTTATGAGACATAGGAACATTCATATTGAAATTTTCCCCGAAAATTTTCCGAAATATCAAAAAAAACATGGTTGGGATTCCCCAAGCCACACACACACACACACACACATATATATATATATATATATATATATATATATATATATATAAGCCCTGAACTATGTAAAGTCTTTCACCTATCTTGGTAGCAAAATCAACTACAGTGGAACTTTAGATGATGAAATCATGAATCGGATTGCTCAGGTAAGCAGTGCTTTCGGCAAACTTCGCCATCGCTTGTGGAATGAGCAGGGTATTCGACTGGATATGAAAATTCGGGTTTACAGAGCTGTTGTACTTGCCATCCTTTAGTATGGCTCCATACAGGTACCATATACGCCAGCTGGATGTTTTCCATAAAAGCTGTCTGCGTGCAATCTGTGGAGTTATCCTTCAAGATAGGACATCTAACGTAGACCTGTTTAACAGGTGTAATATCCACTGATGAAGAACATCTCACATTTTGAAATAGTCCCTTTGTAAAGGGATGTACTTCTGGTATCGTTCAACGAGCGTTTTTTCCTCTTCCGGTTGCTCACGAAGACATGTCTGCAACACTTGTTTGTTTGGGCAACCAACGCACACAAAATTTTCGGTATCTCAAGTCATCGTGCAGTATATAAAGATCCATAGCTGATGACTACGCTTGCCACCACTTTTCCGTGGTATGTCGGTCATCGCTGATCAAGTCGTCCACCCACGACCCCACTAGATGTATTCTTCTGTGTGTGATGTTCATGAACTACCAGATCGGTTTTCGACCGTTATACTTTTTCTTCCCGCGTTAAAGCTTTCTAAATACAAACACCATTTCGTTGATTCATGCTGTGTGCTTTTATTTTCAATCGTTTCTCACCAAGTAAGGCAATAAGCCCCCTAAGACGGAAGGGGGTTACTGAGTGTTAAAGAATATGAGAAATGCTACTATTAAGGTGAGAGATCAATAAAAGAACAAGAATTAAGAAGACCGAAGATAACGATCGACATTGCATTAACATTTTTGATGATCAAAGGCAATAAAGCCCCTAGGACGCAAGGGGGTTACTGAGTATTAAAGAATATGAGAAAAACTATCATTTTATGAGAGGGCAATAAAAAAACAAGAATTAAGAAGACAAAAGATAACGATCGGCGTTGTTTTAAATTTTTGAAGGTCAAAGTTAACTGAGAAGCAAAACCCGGAAGAGAGTTCGACAAATAAAAAATGCGAGAGAAGAAACTGCTAGAATAGAACTTACGGTTACATCTAGCCATTGAAACTGTAAAATAATGACACATTGATGCTAATATAGTACTGCGGTTAAATTTATAAAGTTTAGTTAATTTAGCGGAAATTTCATTAAAAATATTACCATGAAAATATTTATAGAAAAGCTACGTTAGGACGGCGGTTAATTGAGTGAAGCCGAGACGCCAGGAGAGGATAATTATATTAAAGATTCTTAGGAATCTCTAAATATATAGCAGGAGCACCGTGCTATATATGTCTGCAATATTTAAAGCCAATGAGCAATGGTAGACTTATAAATATGTAAAATTCTAAAGATTCTACAAAAAAAAATCTAGCCCGAATCTGGCGTTAGATTTCAGCAAACTTGGCTTCTTGTGCCTACAGAAAGAGCACATCGACGCGTTGTCTCTCGATGGTGCAGTTGCTGACTGGGGCGTCCACAGGTCTGACCTCGATGCTCCCTGCAAATCAACTGAATGACGGAGTGTTGCGTGCGGCTATCTACCCGTCCTCCCATGCGCACGAATCGAGGGTCAGTGTTTCCCTGGTGACTTTACTGCGTATTTTTTTTTTTCAAAATTTCCTTTGCGTTCTGATTTACCATCGTATTAATAATATCAACTCCGTCTCTAGAAAATGATGGTGTTATATTTCATAGTGACTTCTTCATATAATGACCAGAGAGTTTCACAAAACATTTCAAAGAATATAAATTCTATGCAATTGATATGAGTATACCGTTCGATAAAAGCATATTCGTGAAGTAATATCATATTCACCCCAAATATATGAATCTTGAAGTAGATATTTTTTATAATGTAACATTTAAAATTGTTTTACTGTAACGATGCTGAGTAGACATTTCTGGTAAATAACGCATAATCTCGTTTTCCTTTTGCAATAATGCTCACCCTATACAAGGCCCAAGAGCCACTCGAGGTAGGTTACAGATTAAGAGACACTACCTTCAACAAGGTGATAATACCATCAAGATGCAAGGTGCCACCGGAAGTGGACAAGAAAGAAAAGATTTAGAAAAACATTTAATCAAATACTAATCAAGAAGCAAGGGATAAACTTTTACATCTGTTTTGATCGATGCCAATCAAATTCTCTGATAAAGAAGGTATAATCTGTCGAGAGCGACACTTACATTCATTTATACTTATTTTTTTGTTTTTGTCTTATTGTGATTTGCGATGTTATCGTTCTTCGTCTACAAATGCTTAGATGTTAATATAACATAATTATATAAATACATATCTTCTATGTTTTCGCTGTCATCTATAACGGTCAATACCTGTATCAAAGATAAAACTGATATAAGGAGACAAAAAAATATCTGTTCCTGCAAATGGGATAGATCTAAAAAAAAAAAAAAAAATAAAAGAGCAAATAGATAAAAAAAAATAAATAATAAACGCCAAGAAACTAATTTGGCTTTAGAATTAAGACTCAGGTGAAAATAAAGATGAATAAAAATCTAGAGGAAAATAAAAAATAAATGGGAAATAAAATAAAAATCCCAGTTGAACAAATATATGCTTGATCAATAGCAGAGGTTTATGTTTCAGAAAATCAAATCTCGCGTGAGTTTACACAGTGGAACTCGAAGTCTCGCGAGCAACGCAGGTCAACAAACGTCGTAGAAGTTTCCCGAGAGTACATCAGTGGAATCCTGTAGACAGACAGGATGCGTATTTATATCACGGGAGATGTCTACTTGGAGAGAAGACTAATCATTATGATATAAGTTGACGAACAATTGTAAACCTATTCGTAAAGGTGAGAAAAACATACAATAAATTAGCAGGTAAGGTTATAAGAAGTGTAATAGATGGCCAATGATTCTTAGATGATCCAAACGATAGAATGTTGGGAAAAACTCAGACGGTTCACATGCTGAAAGGATATATATATATATATATATATATATATATATATATATATATATATATATATATATACTCTGGCTAATTTTATATTTTAATACAAAATTGTTGTATTCATCTCAAAAGTAAATTACTAACTGTGGCGTTAAAAAGGCTATGAACAGTACGATTTAATTGTCACGTCATGACATGAAATGTCCAAATGTTTTGATATTTTGGGTTTTTTTTTAAGAAAAATGATGAACACAATAATTTTTGTCTTAGACAAAACAACAGCCCGATGATGCTAGTGTGCTAATGTCAAAAGTACCCGTAATAAATGAATATGTATCAACATAGTAATTAACTCTTCTTTAATAAGGATACTAAGAAGCTTGTCCGAGAACATGAGAGGATCGTATTGAAAATAAGTAGACAAAATTGTCTAAATTATTCTATGAGACATGTGTTAATGAAAACATCCCGCCAAAATATACGCAATGCACACACACACACACACACACACACACACATATATATATATATATATATATATATATATATATATATATATATATATATATATATAATTTAAGAAATATAGTTTCAAGGTATGTTATATTTATAGGATAAAATGCTCAATCATCAGGCCACAAGTGTTGTTTTTTTCTCGATATGTGGCCTGATGATTGTGTTTAGCATGAAACAGTCTGTCGCCCCTGCGTGTTGATTTCCGTGTTCATATATATATATATATATATATATATATAGATTTTGTATATTGGAATGGATGATTTGTTCAAAGTTCATGTATTTCTTTATCAAGAAATGGGGGTACTCAGCATACTGAACAAGGTTTCATTTACCATGCTACCATTTTTAGATGTATTTTTTAAATGTATATATCGAATATTCATACGTCTTCTTACTTTCAGTGGGTAGTAAGTATATCATAGTCATATTCAGTTTTTACGCACATTCTATCACCTGTGGAGAATGGTATTTTAACATATTTGGTAATATTACTCTTGTCATACAATGACCTAAGAAGAAAGCGAAATGGAGTACTTCGGACAAATTTTTTTACAGAAAATGAAGCAACGCAAAACAAATATTTATCAACAACAAGTTCTAATACTATGATGCTGATAAAGAAATAACATTAGCTTTAAAGAAATTTAGAAAAACATAATATAAGCAACAAATTTGATCGCCTAAATGTCGTCAGTTGAGTGTCATGAAATTTTTTTTCAGTAAACGGAATAACACAAGAATTAACCAAAAATAATTATCTAAATATATAGACAAAACAAAATCAATGAAAAGAAATAGATTAGCATCTGACAGTACTCGAGAAAAAAATAAAATATAAATAAATATGAATTTTGGTAAATTTACCTATAATATAAAACAAATTTAGAAATTTGAAAATAATTAGTAAAATTATCTGAAATATATATATGTGTGTGTTTTGATCAGTAAAAAGTATCAAAAAATTAACAAATTAAAATTTTCAGACACACTGGGTTGTATATTAATTTTTTTTTTTCGTTTTATTATTTCAATTAGATTCCACGACGAGTTTCAGCCAGCATGGCCATCATCAGGATAAAAAAAAATTCTGCTTGTTAGTGGCAGTGAACTGCAGGAATAAATCACTTGATGGAAAAAATGAACTTTATCTTTAGTTTTCATAGTAGTTTTTGGCAGTTATATATATATATATATATATATATATATATATATATATATATATATATATATATATACATATGATTAAAATATAGTTTTATGGTATGTTAAAAGTGTTCAATTTCAGGGATAGAGCATGTAAAGTGTTTTCCTGAAGATTTTTCGAGAGAGAGAAAGAGAGATAGAGAGAGAGAGAGAGAGTGGGAGAGATAAGCTTAAAGTATATTCGCCATTATAATAATGAAATACAGGCTCTGAAATTTTCTCTAAATTTACCAATTCTTTGATAAAAAAAGACGACAAATGATGGAGGCGCTCCAACTTCAGCATAACAATTACATTTCAGCAGAAGCTGCAGCTTGTTTCTACTGTGTCGGAAGCCTCGCCGAGGCTATGATGTCATCCTATGATGACGTAATATCCGGTTTGAAATTACTCTCTTCAGTTTGAACGAATGCAGATGAGAATTACACATGTGCATTTATGGATGTCGCTGCTGATTTCGTAGTCCTGTTACACCCAATATAGAAGTTTAAGATCGATAGATAGATAGATAGATAGATAGATAGATAGATAGATAGTCCATTTCATATATATCTATCTATCTATCTATCTATCTATCTCAGTCTCTTAATATCAATCTCATTCTCTTCATACCTATATATCTATTTATCCATCTCAGTCCCTTCATATCTATCTATCTATATATCTATCTTTCTATCTATCTCTGTCTTTTTATATCTATCTATATATCTATCTATCTATCTATTATTATAAGAGATTAAAATAAAAAAATATTCAAGGTCTTAATATATATATATATATATATATATATATGTGTGTGTGTGTGTGTGTGTGTGTGTGTGTGTGTGTGTGTGTGTGTGTGTGTGTACGAAGGTATGTATGTGAAGAGGCTGATCTATACATTACAATGAATGAAATCGATATAGTGTGATTGACAAGCATCGGAATTTGACAGAAAAACAAAGGAAGAAAAAAATTCTTACGAGAACCAAAAACGAAAACAAATCCAAAATGGTAAAATCAGAGCGAATAATAAATCATGGCAAACGGAATGCTGGTTAGAAAAATCTCTCATCGATTCTTGCCTCACGAGCGTCACTGCTAAAGCCTACTACAAAAGGACCAAACTGATAATCAGAATGTGAGACGGTTGGAGGAAAAGAGTGACAGAAGGAGTAAAGAACCTGTAAGACTGTAGATTTTTAATGGTGAACAGTTGGCAGACGCCGGGCACGTGTTGCGGGGCTGAGTCTGAAAAATACATTAAGCGTCGTTCGATAGGGGAAGGTTAAGAATATTTGCGATCAGTTAAACCTCAGCATGATAAAGATACTGTTGAGTAAAATCGGGTGAGTAAGCTTTGGCACATGGGATCGAATGTGAAGCACCCAATGAGGATCGACGTTACTCCGGCTGATTCAATAAGTCTATTTACACGAGGGTACGGGGGGAAGCCAAGAGTATTCACGTATTTGGGCTTAGGGAAGGCAAAAGGTGTTGGACGAGAAACAAGAAAGAGTGTTTACAACATAAGGGGAGAAAATGTAAACTATAGCTAGCTAGCCAGATAGATAGATACATAAATACATATGAACAGACATCGATAGATAGAGAGATAGATACATGCATACATACATATAAATGAACAGACACAGATAGATAGAAAGATTTATACACACATATGAACGGACATAAAACAGATAGATAGATAGATAGATAGATAGATAGATAGATAGATATGAAACCACTGAGATAGATAGATAGATAGATATTAAAAGACTGAGATAGATAGATAGATAGATAGATATGAAACCACTGAGATAGATAGATAGATAGATATTAAAAGACTGAGATAGATAGATAGATAGATAGATATGAAACCACTGAGATAGATAGATAGATAGATCGATAGATATGAAAAGACTGAGATAGATAGATAGATAGATAGATAGATAGATAGATAGATATGAAAATACTGAGATAGATAGATATGAAAATACTGAGATAGAAAGATAGATGCATATGGACAGACTGAGTTATATATATATATATATATATATATATATATATATATATATATATATATATATATATATATGTACATAAATGCATGCATACATACATATGAACAGACGTAGATAGATATATACATTCGTGCATTCATATATACATCCATACGAAGAGACATAGATATGAACAGCCTGATATAGTTAGATAGGAAGATAGATAGATAGATAGATAGATGGATGGAAATGAACAGACTGAGATTAATATGAACAGGCTTAGATAAAGAATTTTATACATTTTCCCAAAAATGAAGCGAATTCTTTAAATATATAAAGAAGATCAAAGAAAATTAAAATTCCTTAGAAATGTCAGAAATTATGTTAATCTTTAACTTTAATGCAAATATATACGTTCGAATTTGTATATGTATCTCTATATATATATGCGTATTCATACACTTACATATTCCTTGAGGAGGTATAAATGTAAAGATAGGAAAAAGCAAGACGACAAACAAAAGAGAAATATGGAACAATTATTTCTCTTGTGAAAGGAAGGAAAGAAAGAAGGAATGACGTTAACTTTACTTCCTTTTCCAAATCTCAAGCGATTCTTACTATATTAGCCCACATCCGGAACTCGTTAATTTCCGACCGGTGGCACTTGATCCCAAAATCTTTCACTCATTTATTTCATGTATTTACTTACTTTTGGACAGCGGTTGTTTGCTTTCAATATCTCATATCTAGATCTTAATATCAGCGCAGTCAGCAAGCTTCATCCCAAATAAAAACTATGTATTGCTCACTTTACTATATGGATGAGTTTAACACGGCCGTGTTCCATTGTCTCATACTAAAGGGTGTTTCATTAAGATGGATCAAAGTAAATAAATCAGTGTTATTTGAGCACATTTATTTATTTCTCTGTTGGTTCATGTTATTTAAGTCATGGTAACTATGTGTGAAAAATAATATCGCCCAAATGTCCGCCAAGGCTTCGGTGGCACACTTCCACTCGATGGTCGACATTTTTGATGACGTCTTTACATAGTTGCTTCTCGATGTCACCAATATACCTTATTATCTCATTCTTCAGCTGTTGAAATGTTGTTGACTTGTTGGTATAGACCTTACTTTTGAGATAACCCCAAATTCAGAAATCTAAAGGCGTCAAGTCGCACGATCGTGGTGTCCAATTGACTTCTCTGTTTCGAGAGATGATGCGACCTGGGAACTTCTCATTGCATTTCTAATTGAACGTCCATTTTCGTAATAGGCTTCGATGACTTTAACACATTGTTTGATTGTTAATCTTTAGATGGTCGAAACTACTAAAGACTTAAGTTGTTAAATCTGAAAGAAAAAGAAAAAAAATCGTTAGACGCTTAAACTTAATTCACATTTAAAATCGGTCCAAGTTATTGGGACACACTTAGTATTTAAGCAAATTTAAACTCTGTAGATGTGGCTATTAAAGTGGAGTTAGATGAACGATTAACCTCTTGGAAAAATAAATCGGCGTGTCGAGATCAAATTCTGGACGTATTTGTTTCGTTCGGTTTCGCACAAATACCTCGTAGGAAAACTATGAATATATAGTTTTCTCCCATCAGCTATAGGTTAAATAGCAGGATACTTTCTACCTTCCATCAGCGTTGCTAAGGCTAAACTTCAAGAGGGTGACGCGTTGCAACTTCAGGGACTAACGTTTTCTGCTGACATGAAGTAGAAAGAGTATATTGAATCACTTGCTAAGCCTGCACCAAGGAATATAGTTTCGCTGTATCGTGCGAGACGGTTTTTCACATCTATCTTATATATTTATAAATCAACCATCCGTCCTTAGAATATTAGTGCCACAAGAGAAGAGAGAAAATTACCGTGCTGATACATATTCATTTATTCCGAGTACTTTCGACATTAGATCAATGTCATCATCAGTGTGATTTTTTTACTAAGACAAAAATTGCTGTGTTCTTCATTTTTCTAAGACAAATCTGTGGTGTTCCTCTGAAAGTTAATTTTTTACCTGTGCGGTGAAAAACGCTAAGGCTATGTACTGTACGATTTAAATTCCATGATGTAAACGTCAGGGGAGGTAACTAAGTTATGAATATGTCCAAATGTTTTTGTTTTTTTAAAAAAAAATGACGAACACAACATTTTTGCCTGAGGAAAAACAACACTCTGCTGATGACATTGTGCTAATGTCGAAAGTACTCGGAATAAAGGAACATATATCAATATGGTAACTTTCACTCTTCCTTTAATAAGAAGAGACCTGACGATTGCGTCTAGCATGAAACAGTCGCCTCTGAGTGTTGACTTCAATGTTCACTTTTTATATATATATATATATATATATATGTGTGTGTGTGTGTGTGTGTGTGTGTGTGTGTGTGAGTATCCAATCACTTTTTTTCTCATTTATTGCCCTAGAAATTTCGACTGTCTCTTCCAAATGTTAAGTATAAGTTTCCTTTTTGTTTCAATTTTCTCTAAATTCTTGCCGTTGCTCCCATGTTCGTCCCATGGTATCTTCATCATCCTTCTGTAGAGCTATATTTCTGTTGCTTCAAATCTTTTAAAAAGGAATAACCAGAAAAAAAAATGACAATTTATTTTGATTCATTCATTCTTGATAACAATCTTGATAATAACCTCGATAATAATCTTAATAATAATCATTACATTTTTGCTATCAATTTTTAATTAGTGAATATTTATTCCAATTTATTTTACAACGTCATTTTAATGAAAGAGACAGAGATTTTTTTTTAAAAAAAAAAAAGATCATATTCATAAAACAATTT
>CAHIKZ030001724.1:930000-942500 GCA_903632075.3 Acanthosepion pharaonis
AATGTGCTTTCTTATTGATATGGAAGTCCCAACAGACTGTATTATATCTTTGAAGATCTTCAAAAACTATCAAAATACAATCATCTTGAAGTGGAAATCACAAAAATGTGGCACCTGAAGACATCAATATTTTCTAGTTGCTGTTGAGGCGCTGGGTTTGATAATTAAGGAAATAATAATAATAATAATAATAATAATAATAATAATAATAATAATAATAATAATAATGAGAAGAAGAAGATGACGACGACGGATGAGGAAGAGAAGTAGAAAAGGAAATAAAAGAGGAAATACAATTAACAAAAAGGAAATAAGAGAAATGTTTACATTGTTTGAACTGTTGTCCTCATCTTTATTGCCACATTAACGATGTTTCGACCATTGTAAGCTTCGGCCTTCTTCAGGTGATATTTGTTGGAATTTTGAATCGAGCCCTTTATTATACATCCCAGTTTCAGTTAATTCCCCTTAGTAGCTCAACACTCTAAGTTTTTGTTCATGTGGCTAGGTATGGAACTCACGATTCTTTGGGTTAAGTAACTTTTTGGATCATTCAACCAACGCTTTTATCCACTCGGCCATGTGTCTTTGATGGCGGGGATGTAAAATAATACAATATTTATAATGAGTCTGATGTGAGTGAAAAAAGTCCCTTATTTCATCCTATAATCTAAGCGTGTACAGGGTGCAAAAGTAATTCCTCCCGCATGGACCACCCAGAAATACTTTCCACATAATTCTAAGACCTGAGATACCATTTTCAGTAATGTCTTACCATTATGCGGGGAGTATTTCTGGGAGGTATCTGCGGAAAGCACCCTGTACTATAAATTAAACTTGTCTCTTTAAGTTGGTTGTATCAAATAATCTCACCGCTCCTCGACACATTCGGGATAACTGGGAAGCAAATAAAATATTGCAGACATGAATAGGAACAAAAACATTGCAAGAAAACTATGGCGAACAAAAGAAAATACACTAGCCAACAGTTCCTGATAGAAATATCAAAGATTCCTTAATGGCTATGGCTGGCCAGACAGTGAACATTAGGAAATTTTCTTTGCCTTTTTGGTTTTTCTTCAAATAACCTGTGAGGCAAGGGATGTGTCACGAACTGCTTATAAGGACACATTTTTAGATGGGTAGATTTTTTTTCTTTTATTTTAAAACAAAGCGTCAACTTGTTTCCATCGTTAAATCATGAAGAATTTCAGTCTGTGCTGTTCTATGACCGAAGGATTTTTTTCTGGACAGACATTTGTTCGTGTCGTTACAAGGTTGAATTGTTTCATCTCGCAAAAGCTTTTATTTTAGCCATGATATTTTTTTTTCTAATTTCGTCTTCGATGTCATCTCGATTAAATTTACCCTTCTTGTTTGTGCTTTACTGTTCAATGCTCTCATCTTTCGCTTTCTTTACTGGCTTTAATAAAATGGGATTTTGATTAAATTTTATTGCGTTTTCAGGCACTGCCATTATGTCGAATGTTTCCCTTTTTCTCATCGCAAGCGTTAGCGTTCGTTTTTATACAAGTTTGCAAAGATTTATATCAGTTAATCTCTTGATAAATCCATTTATGAATTTATTTCATTTCCACCCATGACATTAAACAAGAAGTGAATTTCATTTTATAGAAATCGGCGACAACACGACTTTTTACATTTAGTCCCTCGATTTCATATCACATATCTTTATATACAAATTACTATGACGTTACGATTTGGTTAAAACTATCTATCTATCTATCTATCTATCTATCTATCTATCTATCACAGTATGTCTATATCTATCTATGTCAGTTTGTCCATATCTATCTATCTAACTATCTATCACAGTATATCCATCTCTATCTATCAATGTCAGTTTGTCCATATCTATCTATCTATCTATCTATCTATCTATCTATCTATCTATCTATCTATCTATCTCCGTATGTGAAAGTCTATCTATTTATCTATCTATCGCAGTCTAGTCGTATCTACTGAATCTGTCTGTCACAATGTGCCTAGTCTATATTCATCTATTTACAGAAGAAAATATGAACAGATAAACAGATAGATGATTTGTAATTCATATATGGCTCTCCCTATTTTCCTCTATAATACACACACATATTATATATATATATATATATATATATATATATATATATATATATATATATATATATATATATAAGAAAGAGGTTGTAGTGGTTCCAATGAGAGAAAAGTATGCATATTAAAAAGAGAAGAGAGGTGCTGGAAACGTTTTTGGTTGTAATGTGGATTTATTTAGAAAAAAATATTATGCTTTTGTTTTACATAATTTTTACACGTGTTTCTGGTCTCAATGACCGTCTTCAGGTAAAAGCGGAGATTTTTACATATTATTAAAAATAATTAATTTTTTCCTTATGCTTTTCAATGTTAAATATTCTCGATATGAGACATTTTCTGTTTTTGTGTTAGTAATCCGATTACTATTGCTAGGATCCACCCAGATCTATATATATATATATATATATATATATATATATATTCTCAATGGTGGAACTCTCCTTTGGCTTATTGCTTTCCAATTAAATTTAATCTCCCAAAATTTAAATTAACTGTAAATCGTTATCTTTAGTCGTTTAAATTTAAGTTCTTTTCTCTTCTTAATAATGCTTTACTTTCTGTTATATTCTTTCACACTCAGTGAACACCCTTCGTCTTAGTGGCTTCGTTGCCTTGCTTGGAGTGAAATCATTTAAAAAAAAGATATCACTAGGGAATGATTAATAGAAATAAATAGTTTAAGAGAGATCGATTGCTTCGTTCTTTTGCTAACAAAAACAAAAAAAAGTTAATCTGCAATATAATCGATCCTGAAATGGCATCTTGATTTCAGTTACTTTCTCGGAGACGTGATCCGGCTTGCCTCATTCTTTTCTACAATTTTTTTTTTTTTTCGCAACTGCTCTCACGAGATTTCATTCTCTAGTTCCCCGTCTACGTGAATTTAAGCGTGGTATTAGATTGGCAGCTAGGTCCCACCGTTTTACTGTCGTAATAGGTAAATGTAAACGACACTTCTACTCCAACAGTTTATTTGCTCGCACTTCCCGACAGTGGAACTCCCTTCCGTTTACTTGCTTTCCTGAAAACAACAATCTTCAAAAGCCTAAATGCATCGTCAATTGTCGTCTTGAACCCCGTTCTTTTTTTTATCCTTTCCACAATCCCCCGCTACACCTAGTCTCTCCTTCGTCTTTCTGTCTCTGTATCCTCTTACTACTCACTGTCATTCCCGCCTTGCTTGTGGGTGAAATGATTAAATATATATATTGTATAGAACGTTTCTCTACAGTAGTCTTAGGTTTTGACCCGTAACGCAATTAATCCTTGCGTTTTGCGTTCAACAGTTGAGATTTGCTTAAAATATTGATAACCTCCATGTATTATAGCGGGTTTGGGCACTTTGAGGTGTAATGGTTAGCAAGCTTGTCTCGCTAAAACAATTACGAATGATTACGTTCGATACTCACTGGGTGCCCCTTACTTTCGGCCTTGTGCCACATCCAAGCTACGCTTGGAAAATTACGGGCACCTCGACGTGGTGTAATGGTTAGCAAGCTTGTCTTGCCAGATCAATTACGACTGAGTAGTGAGTTCAATCCTCACTGGGTGCTCCATACTTTCGGCCTTGTGCCACATCTAAGCCGGGCTTAGAAAATCACTAGAGCACCTCGACGTGGTGTAATGGTTAGCAAGCTTGTCTCGGTAGATCAATTACGACTGAGTAGTGAGTTCGATCCTCACTGGGTGCCCCTTAATTTCTGCCTTGTGCCACATCCAAGCTACGCTTGGAAAATCACTATGTATTATAGCGGGTTTGTGGATTCTATTTTTGAGGCAGGCTAATGAAGGTAGGGGTGGATGTTGCCGCTTCTGTGGGTGCTACTAAGGAATAGTATTGTGAATAATAGAGAGAGAGAAAAACAGAGAGACAGTTGGAGCCAGGAGGTAGTTGAACGTTTGAATATATTTTCATTGAATACGTGCATTTTTATGCTGGATTAGGTGTAGCGTCTGTTTTTTTTTTTGTTTTTTTTTTTTGTTTTTTTCTCTTTCTTTTTCTTTTTTTTCTTTTTTTTTTGTCTTTTTATGTCCTCAAAGCACTTTGTGTTCTTAACATTTTGAACAGATACACGTATCCTTATGTCTGGGTCACCTCGATATGGTGTAATGGTTAACAACCTTAGTCTCGCTACAATACTAAGAACTTAGTAGTGCGTTCGCTCCTCAGCTGATACCCCATAATTTCGGCCTTGTGCCACAACTAAGCCACACTTAGAAAATTACTATATATTATTCTGCATGCTTTTCACGGTCGTGGTATGTGTGTGCGGAACTAGAACATACGGAACGTGTCATGAGTAAAGCGTGAACAGACGGAAGAACTGGCCTTCGAGAAGAGATTTTATAAGCATGCAGTAAAGTACAGGAAACAAAAGGATATTTCGCTGCTATTCAGGAAAAGATAACAAACGTATCTTGATAGATTAAACGTCCATGATATTTTAAAAAAAAAACAAAAACAAAAAAAATGGCGCCACAGGAAAAGAGAAGAAATACACAGATTAAAAAGAATCGAGTTACAGAAAATTGGTAAATGGAAATCGAGTATATGCCTTGAAAATCAGCATTCGAAATTCAGGTCTCACTGAATAATTTCGATAATTTGTTTTGTCTTGTAGGATCAATAGGATCATGTCATATCCACGGACAAGCTTCTTAAGTGTCTTTATTAAAGAAAGAGAGAAAACTACCATATTGATATATATTCATTTATTCCGAGTACTTTCGACATTAGCACAATGTCATTTTCAGGATGTTGTTTTTTTCTAACACAAAATTGAAATATATATATATATATATATATGTATATATATAGTCAATGGCTGATACCTCCTAAAGTGATGATAGAACGATTAGTAAAAGATTCGTCTACGAAACTCTGGAGTCAGGGTGCTAAATATAACATCTGTCAACTAAGTGACTAATTTCATATTTGTATCAATCCAGTATATATACATACATACACCCACCGGGAGATTGAAAAGTAACACCCTAATTTATGTACGATGAACTTTCTCGTCTAACTATAATTTGTACAAGACGGCAGAAATCATCATCTATAAAGTAATTTACTTTTCAATTTATATATTATATATATATATATATATATATATATATATATATATATATATATATATAGCAGTTGATATCTCTGTGAGATGTGGCGTTTAATAAGTCCTGTTTTTTGCTTTTCTTTTTTACCTGGGCATGATCCGTTATCACTCCTACAAAGTATGTACGTATTATTCTCACTAAATGGGCGGTCAGTAAGTCCGTATCCTGTTATATGTCTATTAAGAAACGCTAAGAAGCGCTAAACCAGACATCACTCTACAGGGTCATTATAACATAACATAAGCAGACATGAGCTTGATGGGCTATTTTTAAAATTGATACCAACTCAAATCACTGGAAATATTGCGCCGGTAATCATTTTCAAATACAGGATGTTGTTGTTGAGCCAGAACAAGATAGAATGGATTAAGTAGAACGCATTTGAACGGATAACTATTGTCAGGAGCACTGTTTACAAATAGCATATTAAACAAATTGTATAGTATACAGTTATATCAAAAACCGCCTATGGTGCTGTCCTTCATTCATTTTGAAAATTTAACATGAATAAATTTATTACTAAAAATATTTGAAAAAAGCGTATTTCATTTAAAAAAGAGCGATTGTTTTTATTTTTTTTAATAGTAATGTTATCAAATGTAACTGTTCGCTGCGACATCCAGTGTAAATTACATATAGTCGTTCCTTGTCATAGTAGAACGCTTACTTGTCCTCGGATTACCAAGAGCGAAGCCGTCTAGTCTTCTGATTCCTGTCGGGCCACCCATGAACCAGATTGTTGTCCTTCTCCTAGACCAGCTACCATCCAAGGCTATAAAACCCAGACTGCGCTGCTATTTACCCATAGCTGGAGAAGTAGAAGAGGATTCACACCTTTCGCAGGGGTTTTAGCTCGTAAGTGAATGTAATGGATTCGATTGGAATTCGAACCGGTTCCTCAATACGAGAGGTTATCTATTATTCCATTCGGTGCATCCTCATATATATATATATATATATATATATATATATATATGGAGATAGATAGATAGAGAGAGAGATAGAAAGAAAGAAAGAGTTAACTCTGTTCCGATGAGTTGTTATAGCGACTAGTGGCCTTACCTATATAGCGATGAAACTCCGTAGATGCATGTGTTAAATGCATATTAATTCTATAACCACAGATTTTCATTTAGACTACAGAGCAATAGGTATTGCACTAAACTCGCCAAGCACGTATGGGATTTGAAGAAGAAAAAAATGGAAACCCAAACATAAAGTTGGCCGTATTCAGAAAGATCCTGTCTTGTTGAACTAGTTGTAAATTGTTCCAAGAAGAGAAGTTAACCATTGTTAATTATACAGACCGTAAAAATATATTAAATGGAAGGCCTGAGATAATGTCTAAATGTAGGTATATTAAGAAATACATTCTAGGCCGTTAGGAACCCGGGTGAAGGTTAACAGTGGGAAGTGAAAGAAATTAAAGTAAGAGAAAATGAGAAGACAGGGGAGCAAGAAATAACGAGAGATTTTTTTCTCTATTTTGCTCTGCTATTCCTCTTTCCAACGGGAGTTTTTATCAGACAGAAATTAGGACTATCGATGGGCTCACCACTCAGTGGAGTAATGGCATGCCGCTTCCTAGATTTTTTTACAATCTGGCCACCGCTTTTCAGTGGTATATTTCAATGCCCTATGCCACACGACACACCATAGAATAGAACATACAATCACCTATGAAACAACAAAACTAAACTTTAACATATATACAGCAATCTCGCGTCGTTTTCGACGTATGAAGGTCAAGCAGCTCAGTTCTTAGAAGCAACAGCCATACTACTCACCTATATCATTTGAGTATAGTGGTGAAGGCTTGTGCAGAACCAATCACACTTTTTAGGAAGAGCCGAATACAGAGACCTGGTGCACAGTATGTCACAAGGTTCCCAAACGACCCTCCGCAGGTTTTGAATTCACGTACGTAAATGTATTGAGCATGCATGACTAAAATTGAAACACAGCTCACCAATAGGGTGGGCAAAATGTTTATTCGTTTATGAAGTATAAAATTTGAGCAATAAAACGAACGAAATTTTTTGGCCAAAACAATGCGCACACACACACACAACACACACACAGATATATATATATATATATATATATATATATATATATATATATATATATATATATATATATATAACTGTGTGTGCATTGTAGTTGCTGTTATTGTTGTGAGTAGAGGGTATATAAACAACCTGGAATAAGAAATTAAGCGAAAACAAGTAAACTTCCTTTCTTTTTTGTTCATTTTATTAATTATTCATTGTAAATCTATGGCTGCAAATTTATATCTGTTTGTCGGTTTCTCTTTTCATATCATGATAGATAGATAGATAGATAGATAGATAGATAGATAGATAGATAGATAGATAGAATCATCCAGAAATAGATAAGTAGAAAGAAAGAAAGAAAAGAAAGAAAGAAAGGAAGAAAGAAAGAAAGAAATAAAAGAAATGAACAGATAGATAGATAGATAGATAGGATCAAACAGAGATAGATAGATAGATAGATAGATAGATAGATAGATAGATAGATAGAAAGAAATATAAGATCAAACAGAGATAGATAGATAGATAGATAGATAGATAGATAGATAGATAGATAGATAGATGGGATCAAACAGCGATAGATAGATAGATAGATAGATAGATAGATAGATAGGATCAAACAGCGATAGATATATAGATAGATAGATAGATAGATAGATAAAATCAAACAGCGATAGATAGATAGATAGATAGATAGATAGATAGATAGATAGGATCAAACAGAGATAGATAGATAGATAGATAGATAGGATCAAACATAGATAGATAGATAGATAGATAGATAGATAGATAGGATCAAACAGCGATAGATAGATAGATAGATAGATAGATAGATAGATAGATAGATAGATAGATAGGATCAAACAGAGATAGATAGATAGATAGATAGATAGATAGATAGATAATACCAAGTATAATGTTTACTTTACTCAGATTAATTTCAACCAGGCTTAATATTTCGTCACGTTTATTTCAACATAATATCCTCCTTGTTTCCTCTTATATAAATGAGTAATGTGCCTCTTTTAAAATGAGATTATATTTTCAAATTTGGCCCTCTTAGGCCAGCAGGGAATGATTCTATTAAATGACGTTTATTTATCGACTACCCTCTTACACGGCACGACTTTAAATTTCATATGTGTGAATTTTTATATGTTGGTGCAGGCACAGATTATAACGCTTAAATAGCGAATTCGCAAATAGAATTGATGGAAAAGAAAGAAAAAATTAGTAGGCGCCATAAGAAAGATTTATTCAGCTATATTTTTTTTTTTTCTTTTTATCTTAAATCTAGGATTGAGTATAGATCTGCAACTACTTTTGCTAAAATCAGCTCCTATATACGGATTTGGCGGAGTGGGGGGACTCAAGTCAAAAGGCTGCTACTTTTCAATCATCTCTTTGGTAAAAAAAAAAAAAAAATATGGCTGATTGCAGCTTAGAAGCCACAAGTATGTCTTGAGCACGACTTTTACGGCACACACCTACTAGTAGAAGTGCGCTCTCATTCTGACAAGCGTTGCCACATTAGAATGGCGTACATTGCTATGACTGCAAGATAAAACAACTACTAACACTGTAGTAAATATAATACTCAGCTTAAAAAAGTATGAAATACATCTAGTTATAAATCGATGTTGCTTAGTAATTACTGTATTTATTTCGATTAATTTCATTAATATAAACGCGATTTTATAAATGCTAAAAAGAAAAATAGAAGACGACTACATGCTATCTAGATGCCTGTTCATAAACCTACACAGGAATATATTATTCTGAATAGGTTCGGTAGAAATTACAGATATTTACCAATACATTATCGACCAAGAAATATATATATATATATATATATATATATATATATATATATATATATATGTGTGTGTGTGTGTGTACTAGCTTCAAACGTTAGTGGATACTTTCATTATGCGTAATAGACGCCCCATTTTATATATAAAACTGTGTGTATTACTTCTCTCGGCCTACGCATTTGAGAAATCTTAGTAACGAAATTGCATGAGGGTACTGGGATCGAACCTGCGTCATTCTTTGTAATGAAAGTCACTGTTTGGTCGAATGACCACATTTTCTTTAATATTATTTCTCGAATGCGCAGACTGGTAGATGCAATACACAGTGATTAATAAATAAAAATGGGGCGTCTATTTCAAATGCGAAGCGTCCACTTATATATATATTCTCCCTCTTTCTCTCTCTCTCTCTCTCTCTCTCTCTCTCTCTCTCTATATATATATATATATCTGTGTGTGTTCGAGTTTCATATTGTTTTACATCAAGCACTGTTTTTATCACTACCATCACTCACGATGCGCCATTATATATATATATAGATAGATAGATATAGATATATAGGTGTGTGTGTGTGTGTGTGTGTGTGTGTGTGTGTATGTATGTATGTATCTATCTATCTATATATATATATATATATATATATATACACATATATATGCATATATGTGTGTGTGTATGCATATATATATATATATATATATATATATGCATACACACATACACAAACACACATATATGCACGTGTGTGTGTGTGCGCTCGCGCGTTTTATATTATTTTACATCAAGTAACTGTTTTTATCACTACCATCACTCATGATGCGCTATTCTATATATATATATATATATATATATATATATATATATATATATATATATATACACATAGACATATACACACACATATGCCCGTGTGTGTATTTATGTATGTATGGACGGATGTCTGTAAGTATACTTATTTATGTATTTTTTTTTACTCTGGTTATTCAAAGGCTGGCTTGGCGAAATGCCAAATTTCGTGTTCAATCAATAAGGCCGGACCGTTCTCACGATCAAGGGCTTGCGAGACCAACGAGCTAAACACTTTACACCTCTAGAGACTAAAGATTGTTAATAAGAATTTTGCAATATTGACTGGGGTAATAAAAACAACCCCGCGCCACCCATGGGTTCTATTCTAACTGGGTGCCCCACATATATTGCCTGCTATCAGAATCAACCCTGTTGAGTAAATTTACCCAACTGGCCAGTCACGTGGTTAAGATAGTCAAGAAATTTTCTTACCGGCGCTTTGGGTCTGTATTCGGAATTTCGAAATTTTGATTATTTGGTACAATACAATCATATTTGTTTCCTATTTTTGTCCAAAATTTAGACTTGTGACATACTAAACAATGCTTGGTAAATATCGATAAATAGTGAAAAAAAAAAGCGAAACGGCAAAGGAATTTCTGTAGCTACCAGTGTTTTCCTTTTCTTTTCTTCCTTTTTTTGGCCCCTTGCCACATTACGCTGCTCTACGTAGATAGAAGCAGAAAGAAAATGCCTCAGAATAATAAGGTGAGGGTACTTTATAGGAGAAAATAATTACAATGCTTGTACTCTGACCTCTGCTATCATTATGATTGACCACATTACAATATTAACTCCGACATGTTTTCTCCCCGCCCGACACGCCAGGGAATGGCTGGGTAGAATAATTGTGTTTAAACTGAGAGAGGAATATGAACAGTGTGAGGAAGAAGAAAAAAATATATATTTAAATTAGAATACAAAGAATAAATCGACAGATGTAGTGAAGGGAAACGAGTAGTAATGGCCCCCCACTCCACGAAATACTTCAGGAGTATAACTGTATTTACTATCATCCAAAAATTAGGAAGAACAAAAGATAATATTAGAAGCCAGCGAAATACTCAGGCGACCATGATAACAAGCGATCAGCTCCCTTTCTATCGATTCCATCGCCATTAAAAAGAAAAGAAAGACAAAAAGAAAAAAGAGAGAAAAATTGATGTAGCAGTTGTGGTGGGAGTACTTACAGTAGTTGTTGTCAGAAGGCATATTGGTGGAAGAATGAAAAAAGCAACATATATGCAAGAAAATAGCGAAAAATGTCTTTTTATTGTTCTTTTTTTTTATGTGTTTTTGTGAACAGGGGTGGGGTTGTCATTTTTAAAATTATTTTTCAATTTTACACATTTTTTTTTTTTTTTAATGCTATTTTCTTCGTAATTTTATCTCTTGTATTGTTTTTTTTATTTTTTTTAATCTCATGTATTTTTCTCTGCTTGCTTTCTCTATTTTGATTACATATATACATTCTCCTATTTTTTATCTCCCTCTCTCTCCCCCCCTCTCTCTCTCTCTCTCTTGAATTGCATGAATACATTCACCATTGTGTTAATTTTTCTCTCTATCCTGACATTATCTCTCGCGCATTCCAGCTCTTATTGTGTACATACATCTACCTCTCTCTCTCTCTCTCTCTCTCTCTCTCTCTCTCTCTCTCTCTCTCTTCTTTTTTCTGTTTGCTTAAAATCTGGCCCGTATTCTTTCATTTTTACGCGGTTCAATTCCAATTACTTAATTTTATTTTAAATCATTCATATCTGTCAATTTTTTGTTCATTTTTCTCTCCATTCTTTCACTTGTTCTTTCTTTCTAATTCCTTTTTTCTTTCTTTCTTCCATTTTTCCTGGATTTTTCTTACTTTCTATATCCTTTTTTATTTATTTCTTCCATTTTTTCCTGTTTCTTTCTTTCTGTCTTTCTTTCTTTCTGATTCTGTACCCCTTCCTCTTTTCGTTTCTTTTTCTTTCTTTTCAATTCCGTTCTTATTTTCTTGTTTCTTTCCTGCTGTCTTTCGTTTCTTCTTTTTTTCCTTCTACCTCATACATTTCTTTTCGTCTTTCTTTCTTTTTGACTGACTTACACTTTCTTTCTTTTTTTCTTTCTTTTTTTTCTTTTCTTTCTTTCTAATTGTTCATTATTTTCTTCTTTTTTGTCTTTCGTTCTTCATTTCCCTCTCTTCCTCTGTAGTTCTTTCTTTCTTTCTTTCTTTCTTTCTTTCTTCTAAATATTCCTATTCCTTTTCTTCCACCCTCTGCTCTGGTCGACATCTTTTCTCTTTACCATCAATTTTTCTTCTCTTGATTAAGTCTTTCTTATCAATTTTTCTCTCTGCTTCCACATACTTCCATTTTAGATAAGCATTTTATCATTCATAATTTCTTCTTTTATTTATTTCTTTCTTTTTCTTTTTTTTTCAAACAAGTTTCTTCGTTTCTCTGCTGCTTGCTACTGGAGCAGACGTGTTAGAATCATTACCGATGGTAGAGGTCGTTCATCAAAATAAAGGGATCAGTAAATATTAACTCAGCTTCCCTGCCAGTCACACTCTTGTCTGTCTGTTTG
>CAHIKZ030001724.1:945000-982500 GCA_903632075.3 Acanthosepion pharaonis
TTTTTTATTTTATTTTATTTACATATATATATATTTTACGTTATAATTTTAAATAAATAATTATATCTACTCTATCGTTCTTATTTAAATATTTATTTATTTATTTTTTTTTAATATTATTATTATTGTATTTGTTTTTTATTATATTTGGGAAATTTTTACTCTGATAAAATCACCGATAACGAAAAAAATATATTAAGAAAGTATACACACAAAACATCGTTAGGAAATAGTAAATATGCAACAACGCACTGACGTGGAATATCTAGGAAATAAAAAAAAAAACGCACACACCAAAAATATCTTTAAGAAGATAAAGGAAAAAGTCATCAGCCTACAACAACCAATCAAAAACTTGCAAACTTTTGCTTGAGGAAAAATAGCTTCATGGGACCAAAATAAAATTTATCCGAGCTCATCTCAAAATGCAGGCATGAAAATCATATAACCTAAAAAATGAAAAACGGAAAAAATAAAATAAAAACAAATACAATAATATATAAATAAATAAAAAAATATATAAATAAATAAAATAAATAAATAAGTACTATGTTGCTTAAAACCGAAAACCAAAAGAGAAAATATAAAAATAAATTGACCTACAAGTAAATAAATAGGCAAACCAATCCCAAATTAAAAACACAAAAAAATAATAGTTAGAATGAACTACAACAACCAACCCCAAAATGAACAAATAGCTTTAATTAAATCAAACCAAAACAAAACTGTTAAATACGTATATAAACAAATTTTTATACGTTAATAAATAAATAAATAAAATAAGAAAAAAAAATAAATAAATAAATAAATAAATAAAATAAAAAAAAAAAATAAATAAAAACGAGCAATATAATTGAAATGAACAAAGACGGTAAAAAATCATAATAGAATACCCCAATGCACCACTAACCTGTATATATATATAAATCGAGAAAAATAACAACGTGGCCTGACGATTGTTAGCATGAAACAGACTGTCGAATGACCACTCTGATATTGAGTCTAGACTATATTTCTTTATATATATATATATATATATATATATACATTGGTGATCCCCCAATCGTGAATTCCATCCTGAATGCCTAGATCCTTTCTATTTTTGCCCCATGGATTTTTCTATTTTTAATTTTCTGATCATCCTGATGACATCAGCTCTCAACTTTGTATCTACGCTGACGGCACAATTTACTCCTGTCTCGATAGTAAAGCTGATCAGCCTGACAAGATCAAAATGGTAGCTGGTGTTCAAAAGAACCTCATGTCTGTAGTTAACTGGGACAAAAGATGGCTTGTTAATTTTAACGTCTCCAACGCCTCGCTACCTTTCATCAGCATGGCTGATGCTATCCTCCAAAAAAGTGACTCATTGCACTTTTCATGCTCGCATTCTCTACCGGTATGAAGTGTAAAAGACTATATTGAATCCATTGCTAGGTCAGATGCTAAGAAAGTGTTTTCACTATGTAAAGCGAGAGAATTTTCAAGAATCTAAGTTAACCATTCGTCCATGCTTAGAATACTGCTGCCACATGGCCATGCTATGTACCTTGAGCTCCTAGATATGACCCAAAGAAGAATTCGCAATATTATTGGCCCTGATCCGATGGTTCAGCTCCAGTTACTGTTGTGGGGCTCTCCCCTTTTTACATAAGATGGAATCGTCCAAAGTATACTTATACTGACATAGTGAATACCTGCTGTTGAGATACATTGAGGTACGTGGAGATACGTTGAGATACGTCGAGACAGGTTGAGAGATACGGAGACAGACACAGGGTGTTCTCAGAGAGTTATACAAGAGTCCAGAGAGAGAGAGAGAGAGAGAGAGAGAGATGATTATGGCTTTACTTTACAGAGACTTGTACATATACTTTCTACTAACCCGCATTCCTGGACTACTAATCTTCACTTTAAGTTTGTATTCTTACGGTTAATACACTTATTTTTCTATCTCAATTACTGGCGTCGTTTGTTTATTTGTGCAAGATTCCATTCACAGAATCCAAAACAGTTACTTTCCCAGCGCTGTAAGGTTGTCTCTCTGTGTCTTTTCTATAAATACTTTCATGGTAAATGTTCGAATGAGTTCTTCGCCATGGTACCTATATATATATATATATATATATATATATATATATATATATATATATTTTAGTGCAGCACTAGACTGACGTTGAGATATATCAGTTAGCTTTTTAGCTGGTTAGAATTAGCCGCAAATTCTATGCTAACAGTTTCTTCTCTCGCACTTATCGCTTGTGGAACCCCCTTCTGGCTCCATGCTTTCCCGCCAATATTAACCAGCAAAATTTAAATGCAATGTCAATTACTATCTACTGTCCATCTGATTATTCCCTTCTCTTTCTACTCACCATTAATGTTTCTGCTCTTCCACACCCTGTAACCCCTTGTGTTTTAGTGGCATTAATGCTTTGTTTGGGGTGATTCAGAGTAATAAAAAAATCGTAAGGAACACACATCATGACATTTTCAATGCATCTTCTTCTGCTTAAGTTATGTTCATTGGATGCATTCATGGGTGTGTGTCTATCAGAGTGTATGTCTATCAAAGTGTGTGTCTATCAGAGTGTGTGTTCCTATATTCTTTTTTTTATTCTTGTGGAATTTGTTCGCTTCATGTATATTCATATCCGCGGTAAGTACGATGCAAGCAAAAGAACAGAAAAATAGTACATCTTGAAAGATGTCAAAAAGGGCAGAGCAAATATAGAACCTGAAAATTAACCGGTCATATTTTTCGCTTATTTTTGAGGTTGAAATTTGTTCATTATCTATCTATGTATCTATCTGGTTGCCTGTTTCGAACGCAATTTATTATCGTTTCCTTTAAATTATATATATATATATATATATATATATATATGAATCTTTCTTTGTTAGATTTTCTTATCAATCAATCACATTTCAACGTCCATTCATATCTATCTATGTGTCTGTGTATCTATTTATCTGTTAATATTTATCTGTTCATCTGTCTATCTATACATAGATATATATATACTTCCACACATATATTTATGGTGTTCTATATATCTATCTATCTATACACTTACATATATTAGTGTTATCTATACACTTACATATATTAGTGTTATTTATCAATCAATATATTAGTGCTATTTTATCTATCTATCTATCTATCTATATATATATATATATATATATATATATATATATATATATATATATTAATCGTGTTCTATCTATCTATTTATCCATACATACGTACATACATACATAGATACGTACATACATATAGTTATATTGTTCTATTTTTCTGTGTATACTCATGCGTATATTAATGTTGTTTTATCTATATCTATCGAACTATGATGTTAATTATTCTGAGCCACTGCGGTAATGATCTACAATATCGTTAAAGAAGCCCCTGCCGACTGAGTTAGTCTGTCAATAGACGTGATAATTACTTTTAATTTTTCTGCGATCTTTCGAGGTCATAGAGAAGCTGAAATTGCTTCGGCCTCCTTGTGGCAATATTTCTCTAGGGTGAAAACAGTATTCATGACGAGCATTCATTTTTTACAATGCGAGAGTAGCTCTAAGGCGATGACCTCCTTTGGAGGTACTACCAACACAAGAAAACATTTAAAAAATAACTTAACTACTGCCTCGTTTTTCTATTATAATATAATAAATATTATATTATATTATCACAGTAATCTGCGTCATAACATAACTGTTCAATGTAGGTGATTGCTAGGCGACGAGCCCGTCTTGCCGACCGGCTAGTTGTCCAGACCTGTAGATCACTCATATGTTCTTCTTTTGATAGCCAGCAATGTCTTGCAAAGCGCACCCTGCGTTCGCGTAAGATTGTAGAAATAGCAGTCCATTCAGCTGTGATTTAGTTGGATGTTGTCTCCAAGTAGTGTTATGTATACCTCTTGGTATCCGAGGGTATGTTCCATCAAGTTTATACTCTATGGTTTCAGTTAATGTCCAGGCATTGGTATCATACATTAAAATCGACTCTACAGTGGCGCGAAAGAAGCTCCCTTTGAGGTTGCCTTGTAGATCAGATTTTATCAATTTTATTTCCACTTTATATGAGTATTTTCACATCCCTTTCAGTAGAATTTGTTTCGCTTCCTGGTCATGTAAAAGATTCGACAGATGTTATTGATTAACCTGAGACAATCTGTATTGAGTCTTGATGGTTGAATTCTGTGTTAGAGATATTGACATAGAGACCAACATCGTTAGCAGTATTTTATAGATGATGTAAGAGAACTGTGGCATTGGTAATGATGTCTGTAGTGGTAGCTAGGTCACCTGCACAGTCAATATCGGTAATGTTTTTGCAGGATATCCACTTGAGAGTCTCGATGTTTAAATTAAAACGTATATGATGATCTTTGTCGAGGGGGGTTCTCTGTTATATATATTTTACTAGATAACTGGAGATTGGAAATAATTGAATAGAATTTGGAGCCTCGATATATACATAATGGACAGTGGAGTAATGGTTTGTGGTTCGGACTGAGAACTTGGAGACTCGAATTCAAATCCAATCGAATTCATTACATTTACTTACTTGCTGATACACTTGGGAAAGATGTGAATCCATTTATTTCTCCCCTCCTAGATATGGGTAAATAGTAATTGTTTGGCAGACAGTTTCGGAAAAGGAACAATTTTAAATTCAAACCAACCGTTACCTTATCTTGTCCCAAACTTCAGCTGCAGTGCGTGTGATGTCCCTACGATCTTTGTCCTCGTAATACACATTAAACCGAAACTCTGACTTCTGTTTGCGTTGAGGTTACAGTTTTTAAAGATAATTTTACTCCTCTTGTCATATTTTCCTCAGAATTGAATTAAGCTTTCCCTAACTTCTGATCTCCGCCTCATGTCCTCAAAAATTCCAAGAAAGTTGAAGTGCTCGGAGTGTATCAATTGCCAATTGTTTTAATTCCGAATCTTTTACGTTAATTTTCGCACTACTGAACTCGAGAAAGGCATGACTATGTCTTTCCTTACAGCTATAGGTAAAATAGAAAGGTACATTTGGCTAACTAGTTTTGATGTATAGTTATTCTAGTAAAAGGACGACTCCGATTTCAAAATAGTGGAGGAAATTTTAGGCAAGTCTTCTCTCTTGCTTAAGAATTTTCAGGCCAGGGATTTTTTTTTTATTTTGCTGTTGCTTCTATGTAACCCAATAAAAACTGGCGTATGTGAAATTAAGTGAAGACATCGATTCAATGATACCCGAGTAAAGAAAGAAATAGCAGATTTGATTCTCGCTATGGTACCTAGATTTATTTTTAATTTAAAGGCAACGCTAGACTGGCGTCGAGATCTCATCAATTTACAGTTGAGCTTGCTAGATGTAGCCGTAAGTTCTATGCTAACAGTTTCTTCTCTCGCACTTCTCATTGTGAAACTCTCCTTCAGCTTTCCATCCAACTTTAACCCGTAAAAATTTAAATGCAATGTCCATCGCTATCTACGGTCCTCCGGATTAATCTTTCCTCCTCCCGCTCATTATTAATGTTTCAATTCCTAATTCTTCCAAACCTTGTAACCCCTTGTGTCTCAGTGGCTTTACTGCCTTGCATCTTTTTCTTTTTATGTACCGTGTCCCTTTAAGTCGTAGACGATCATGGCTCTCCACTTCCGCCTATCCCCTGTAGCTCTCAATAAGTTTAGTCCTTCTGCCACCTCCCCCAGACTACGTTCTTAGAAATTTCATCTGCCTCTTGGCCAAAGCGGGACCCAAAGGGGAGCCCATAGCAACCCCATCAATCTGTCTGTACATAAAATTGTTAAAACTAAACTCAACAGACATAGTAGCGAATTGCATAAGCTCAACAAACACATTTTCTGGGATATCCGGAGGTGACAAACTACTTCGATATAACATGTTACAACAAATATCAAATCTGCCTCTTCGTGATGTTAAGTATAATTTCCAACTTGTCTGTATCCTTTCCAAAACCTCGTCGTTTCTCACACGCAAGGTCCTTGATATCTTTAGCATCCTTCTGTAGAACCATATTTCCGCTGCCTTGAGTCTCTTCTTCATCTTTGAGAAGACCGTCCATCATTTGCTACCGTAAATAAGGACAGATATCACGTAGCAGCTCAGTATTGGGTGATACTGATTAAAAAAAAACATTATATTTCCCCCCTTCATTCTCTATATACGTAACCTCATCTCAAAGTATTTCAATTTAGTAATCAAGCATATACACTTTTTATTCAACTATTCCCAACACCATTGTACGACTAGAAGCATAAGAAAGAATTTATATCAAAAATATATTTAAGCTAAGTATATAGACTGTTTAAAACTCTTTCTTTAGCACAAGGGATTTTTTAATTATCGGGGAGAACACATTTCTTTTGCATATATAATTATACACTAATTTCCATTGGCAGTTAAACCGGTAAAAATTCTTCATTATTCGTATACTTAAACATAGTAGTTTAACTCTAAAGAAATGCATCTCGGAAAGAGGTTCGGATGTTTAAAAGAGACATATATAGACGAATAAACAGTTTTTTAATGAATATTCGTTGGAACGACATAGCTGATGTATGCATACAAAATCTCAGTGAAGTGAACTCGAGCAGGCATTTTCTCAGCGAGACACAATAATAATAAAAATAACCTTCTTTTTCATTTAATGTTAAAAAACGATAAAAACGATAAACAACGGAAAAAAGGGAGGAGAATTGCTTTGATTCGAGCAGACGGAAGCGCACTACACATACTGCAAGCCCTACACCAACACAAGCAGAACGAAAAAAATAAAATAAAACCTTTTCTTGCAGACTCCTTCACCTAAACAGTCTTTCACACTGCGCTGTCTCCTTCCATTACGTTTCTCATAGTTCCCTATCCATCTTTTTTTTTTTTGTTTTTTTTTTCTTTTTTTTTTTTTTTTTTTTGAAAGGCACGTTATTGATTCTTCATGTGGTCGACAGGTGACGCCACCAACAGCCTCTCCACCACCTCTTTTGTAAGATTTTTTTTTTTAAATTTCAAAAACGCTTCTATTTAAACAATAAACGAAAAATTCTCCTCCAAGGTATGTGAAAAACTGCGTTTGCGCATGCGTCGAAGTGCGTCTGAGAGACCTGCTCCAATTAAACAAGCATGAACGCGTATGTGTAGGTGTCTCGGATTTTGATTGGACAGAGAGCAATTCTTCACGCATGCGTCCCTGTGTGATCGTGTCCGCGTTTTATTTATTTTTGTGCAACTGTTTGCAAACGTATGCGTAAGAGTTTACTTCTAAAATTACGCCAAATTTGCAATCTCCGTGTGTGTTTGCGTGCAAACAGTTAATGTACTAATTTTTGAGCAGCTTTGATTTCCAACATAGAAACAAGGTTATTATTTGATTTGATTTTTTTTTTAAATATCAAAAAGACTTTGGGATATTAACATTATCTGGAAGACAATCGATGATAATATCAAATAATATTTTCCTCCAAATTCGTGAATTATTTTGTCGTTTTTTTTTTTTTATATTTTCAGAGGCAAATCTGATCAGGAAAATATTTAAATGTTGTGATGAAGGAATATTTGCAACGTTCCTTCATCTTACCTCCCCGCATCTTCCTTTATCTTAGCTCCCCACATCTTCCTATTTATGTTGCTCTATGGATCTTATGACTATTAGATACACAGTTGATATTCTCACTGTCAATGCACAGAAAATCAGCGAGGAAGTCGATAATAAATCCATCACGAAAGCGAATGTCTTAGATAACTCAAACGCCTTTGAAAGTGTGTGTCTGACAAGGGGTTGATTCATAACCTATCCAGCTATGGAATCCCTTGAAGCGTCTTCCTAATTATCAAGTCCTTTCTATCAGGTAATTCCATAAAGGTTGGAGACAATAGCTAGATTTCTGAAGCCTTTGAGAGAAATGCAGACTTCTATCAACGCTCTCTCATGGGTTCTACTCTTATATTAACGATCTGCCAAGGAACATTCACAGATTATTAGTGAATAACTCTCTTCCACTTACTTGCTTCCCAGATAGCTATAATTTTCAAATATTCAAATGTAATATCAATCGACATCTTCTGATACTTTGATCTTGATCTCTGTCCTTCTCTTTATCTTTCCTCAAACACTCGTTTTTATTCTTGTTCACACTCTCTGCAACCCATTGGGTGCTAATGACCCTTCCACCTATGTTGTGGTTAAATGCTTAAAGAAACTATGCAAATAATAACCACAGTTCATGGATGCACCTGTAATGACAAAAGTACTTAGGTGTAGGCTTTATGAAAGCTTTATTCAACTGAGTTCGCGTATATTGTCCTTTTATAGTCCCAGTAAAGAGGGGAGTAACAAAACAAAGGGAGACTACTCTTGATTATTTATAACATTGCTTCAAATGGATTTAAGTAATATATTCTTTAACATTATTAACATTAAGTAATATATTCTTTAATTTATGGGAGAAACAAAATCAATATTGGAGTGTCTCTACATATAGATATTGTGGATATATCAATCAATATTTTAAAGGGACTAGCAGTTTCGCACCTTCAGCGGGCATCAGCCTTCATCCATATTGTATGTTTGTGTCTTTGATATAGTCAATATGTACTTTTTTTTCTTTTCTCTGCGCACCTTCCTTTCGATATTCTCTGTGAATGTTAATTTCTCCAAATATGCATTTCTCAGTATATATCCCAGAATGCCAGTTTTCTTTTTCTGACAATTAGCATAAATTTCTTTGTTGACCCCATTAAGAGTTCTTTGTTATTTACGTGATCTGTCTATAGTAAACTTTTATCATGTTAGCACCCCAAGCAAGGTGATCAATCCACTACGACGGAAGTAGAACACGAGGAAACATTAGTGAGGCGAAAAGGCAATAAAAGAATAGAATTCTGAACGACAGAAAACGGTGATTGATGGAGATTTTTTTTTTTTAAAGATCGCAGTTGATGGAAACATAAGAAAGCAGAAGGTAGTTTCACATGCGAGATCTTTAAGAGAAGAAACTATTAGAATAGAACCTGCGGTTATGTATAACAATTCCAACATAAAATAATGAAACCTAGCTACCGGTATGGTACTGCTTTTAAATACGGGAGGTTGAGGTACCAAAGGGGAAAGCGCCATTGAATATTCCCATTAAGATATTTACAGAAAAGACGCAAGGAAGCTGAGTTAGGTAGGCGGTAAAATAACAGGAAACAAGATGCCAGATCGGAAACGATAACATTGCAGATTTATTTAGGATTTTGTCAGAAATCTTGAGATCTGTAACAGGAGTACCAGACCAGGTGTGGCAGCAATATTTATTGCACGGATGAATGGTGGATTTACAAACAGGCGAGAGAAAAAATGTTTGGAACGGGACACTGAATCAACTTTCCAAGCAGCAGACCTAGCAATTGATATAATCATTGCACTCCATGTTAGTGGAAAACGTGAGACCCTGAAATTGTACTCTTCAAGGTTAGCGTCAGCCATGTTGATAGAAGGCAAGATCCGTCCTTTAACATGAGTAAAAGGTTGCGGTTTTGTTTTGGAGGTTTTAGAATTTACTAGCCATTTCTTCAAACATTGGTCACTTGAATCGTATCTCTATTGTTTTGGGGTTTTTTATGCCAGACTTTGTTATGCACAAACTACCCACCAATTACTAATTTTTCACGTTATATAGCAGTTCATCAGTAGATACTAGTATTTCTTATGTATGGCTTTGCGCCACACTTAACCCGAACTTAGTAAATATCTATATAAATGAATTTATATGTGAATAGCTGTAAAAACAATTACTGATAGTTATAAAGACATATACAGAAACAATATTGTTATGTTTAAAGGTAGAGATGGCAAGATAATGATACAAGCAAACAGGATTATTTGAAAATCAGATTTACCTCAAACAAGGTAGTAAATCCCCTAAGACACAAGGGGTTATTGGATGTGATAAATTAGACAGGAGAAACATTACTAAGGAAAGTGGGCAATAGAATAATAATCTGGAAGACAGTAGATAACAATTGACATTCCATTTAAATTTTTCAGGATCAAAGTTAACGCATGGGGATTTCCACAATCGAGAAGTGCGAGAAAAACGGTCAGCATAGAACTTACAGTTACATCTAGCCATCTCAACTGTAAATTGATGAGACCTTGTTATCAATCTAGTACTGTGCTTAAATTCAAAATGTCTAAGTACCATAGCGAAGAGCAATTACCATGAAAGTATATATAAAAAGGCAAAGGGAAGCAACTCTTCGGATTTGGGAAAGTCAATGAAGCTGAGACGCTAGATCATGACCTATAATATTGCTGATTCTTCTTTCAATTTTACCAAGAATATATAGCAGGAGCACCGGACCATATGTGGCAGCAATATTCTAAGCTTGGACAAATGGTAGGCTTATAAATATTTAGTATAAAATGTGGAGAGAAAATTGTCTAGCAAAAAAAAGAAAAACGAGCCAAATTTCTTAGCTGGCGTAGCAATTCATTCACTATAGTCTTTCACTTCATGAGAGCCGAGGAAGTTAGCCTGAGAAAGCGTAACGAGTCACTCTCCTGGAGGTCAGCATTGGAATGAGGATGGAAGACAGAAGACAGCTCTCTCAAATAGGTTGAGATTGATAGAATTGTATAGAAAGGAGAGATAGGTACACAGTGAAAAGTTATCTGTAAAAACCATCTTGGGCCTTTTCGAATGTAAAAAAAAAGATTTTGGAAAGAAATTATGATGATACACAAAATCGAACATACGAAACTTGCGCTTCAAATTAAAGTAAAAAAAAAATCCAGTAAAAGAAGCAGATAAAAGGACAATATAAATGACTGGTATGCGTAGAGATATAAATAACATCCGTATGTGCATGCGCCCGTTCTTATGGCCTCGTTCTGGAAAAGCATATCGCTTATTCTATTTTTCCCTAAAAGGAAATTTTTCGGCCTTCACATGTATTTCCCAACACTTCCGGTTTGTTTTTTTTTTTTTTGTTTTTTTTTAACAAATAAATGAATGAGAAGTGTTCTTTTCCAAACTTTCTTTCTATTTATTTTATTTTTTTAAACGTTATCTTCTTTTTTTATTACTCCTTACTGGAATATATATGATATTTATATATTGCTATTTTTGTAATCTTTGCGGTGAGTTTGGCGCATGCGCATACGCATGCGCAGGCAAACAGAGACGCGGAAAAATTCACATTTGACAAACGAGGCAACAAGCTGAAGTCGACCGATTTACTTCCGCGCGCACTGCAAATTCTCTTACGCAATGTATTTAATCTAATTTAATTATTCAATTATTTATTTGTTCGTATCAGTTTTATTTACGGTTTTCTCGTTCTATTATATATGAGTTGTTTGTATTGTTTTATTTACTTCTTATAAATTCCCTTCAGTTTAGAATGACTTTTTTTAGACTATTTGCTAAGTCCTATATACTTGTATTTTCAAAGCGAGTAAGATTATCACGTTTAATTGTGCACAGGAGATCTCAACATCTATCCACTTATTTATCTATGACATAGATTGGTTTCTGAAATACAAACATTTGATATCTATCTATTCATATCTATATGTTCATTATCTATCTAGGTATCTATATATCTATCGGAATCTATTTCATCTCCTCTCTCTCTCTCTCTCTCTCTCTATATATATATATATATATATATATATATATATATATATATATATATATATATATATATGTAAGCAAATATATGGATATAGATCCGACAGTATGAAGAAAAAAATACAGAAAAAAAAAACAAACAAAAAGTCTTAATATGCAATTATGCTGTATTAATATTAATATAAAGTCAACGTCGGACGTTTCGGTCTATTTTAGACCATCTTCAGGACATTTTCATTTAAACATAATTAACATCGTCTTTTCGTGTTGAATTTTTATATGTTCTAATGTTAATTATGTTTAAATGAAAATGTCCTGAAGATGGTCTTAAATAGACCGAAACGTCCGACGTTGACTTTATATTAACATTAATAGAGCAGAATTGCATATTAAGATTTTTGTTTGTTTTTTCTGTATATTTTTCTTTATATATATATATATATATATATATATATATATTAGACTGTTCATTATCTGTCTGTCTATTTGTGTTCATATCTATCTAACTCAGTTTGTTCATTATCTGTCTATCTCTGTTCATATCTCTCTATCTATCAATCTATCTATCTATTTATCTATCTGTCTGTCTAAGGTCATTATTTCTCTCTTTCTCTCTCTCTCTCTCTATATATATATATATATATATATATATATATATATATATATATATATATATATATTTCTATCTATCTTTCGATGGGTGTCGGTATACGATCTAATAGAGAAAACATACGTCTCTTCGGTGTGGGCTGAATTTAAACTCCGGCAGACGTTAATGGCTTCATTCCGAAAAAACATGAACGCCCCGGATGCTGCTGCTGATAAGGAAATTTACTAAATATTCTCCATATTCCAACATTCACCTACTTAAAGGGTCAAACGCGTAGTTGAAGAGTTTTTCCGCTTTGGCTTTTTATCTCATTCCCTCTATCTATCTATCTATCTATCTATCTATCTATCTATATATATATATATATATATATATATATATATATAGATAGATAGATAGATAGATAGATAGATACACCTAGTGAGCCAGACAAACCTACGTAGTTTTCACCTAAACGGACCGTCAGGGAAAGTAAGACCTGTATCTGTGCGATTTTTTTGTCGGCAGAAGTTCATGTTTATAGCTCTTTCTTTTTTAAAACCTTTTTTTTTTCCTCGAGATTGATATGATTATTAGCAAATCAAAAATTCGAGGGTTTTTCGAAACGAGTCTATTTATCTCTCTCTCTCTCTCTCTCTCTCTCTCTCTCTCTCTCTCTCTCTCTCTTTCTTTATATATATATATATATATATATATATATATATATTATATATAAATGATATATATATATATATATATATATATATATATATATATATATATATATATATGCATGTATGTGTGTATGTATGCCGTGAAAAGCTTACAAAAAAACGTTTTTACAGTCTCTATGTAACTTTGCAGAAATGTGGCAATGTATTTTGTTTGCAAAATAAAGAATGTAACAGTGCATTTTACTGGCCCAATAACATATGTTATATGATTTTTCAAGTATAATGTTTAATCATGTATAATGCTTACCTCTGAAATTGGGCTCCGAGATTCTGGGAAAAAAAATCTCTCGTATATAAAATGAATTTTTAAGAATTTGCATTCGCCAAATTTCACCTAAATTTGTCGAACTTTTTAAGCTGTTTCTATCGAATAAAATTAGAATTTCTATAATTTACTTTACCAAATGCAGGGATATGTTCACACAAAAATGTAAGAAGCTTGCAGCGAAAAATAGCTCATAAATAGAAGACCAAATGGATAAGAAAACAAGCATTCCAATCGTTAGTAGTTATGCGTCTGTAAAGGCCTAAATCTAAAAGTAGACGTTACTATTTCGCCGGATCTTGATCGAGCTTTTTTTAGTTCAGGCAAATCAGCATCGAGCTGTTTTATTTTCCTTTCTTAAGAAATTAATAAATATTAAGTAAGTAAATTTGAAAATTAAATATATTTCTGGTTATTCTATTTTTGATACTTTTTTTCGAGCTACAGATGAAAAGGGAGATAACTCATATTCAGTTCCACGTTAGAAATTTAATCATTTGTTTAGTCTGAATGTTTATAAATTAAATTTGGCTTGTTCTAAATTTAAAATATTTTCACATTTATTTCTTAGAGTATTTTTTTTTATTTTCAGACAGGAGTTGCATAGAATATTTTTAAAGTAAGATTAGAATTTTAGAAGATATTTATTTTTAAAACGTTTTTTTTTAAGACGGTTAGAATGTCAGAACTGATATAGCTTAAACCAAAAAATGCCAACACGAAGATAATTTATCTGAGAGATAGAATAAAAACACTAACACGGACATTTAAATGTATATATTGCCTTTAATTTTACTAATAAATTTAATTTCGCATTATGCCTCTTTTCATCACTCACAAATGGCGTATATTGCAAAAACCAGTGAGAAAAACTTCCCAAACAGAAGAGTTTTGGACAGTCTAACTCTTTTTTACCTTTCTAATTGCTGATTCGCCAATTCACGAACCAAAGAAAAGGACCACTACATTTATTCATCCCACATTTAAGAAATGAACTCATCTCGTTGAAAGCTTATTTTTCTCTCAAAACTTTCACCCATTACAAGGCTCATGAGCCACTCAAGTTAGTGGGTTACTGATCGAGGTTGATGCACGTAAGATAAAGAGGTAGGAAGTGTAGTTTTAGAGAATATGTAGGAAAGAGATCGGTTACCCGCAAACCTAAAGAGGGTAAGAGTGTAGTTACCAGGGAAGCATTCTCCTGGGAGTCTGTTTCCCGAAAGAGTGTTTCTTGAGAAGAAGCTGTCCGAAATGAACTTCCGTCTTACTAACTGAGTACAAAGAGAATAGAGATGATTCGACTCTGTGGACGTGGCATTTTTGTTGTTAGCTGCGAAGGGAAGTGCTTTTATATTAGCTGGTAAAGTTCTTTTTTTATTATTCTAAAATTCCGCCAATTTCCCGACGTTCAAAGGAAGATGGTTCTCACCTAGACCTAAAGGCATCATTTGATCGAAGCCATTTTTCCCTTTGATCTGGTGGTGCCCATGAATTATAAAGCAGATTGATCAAATACTCAGGTTTAAAAATAGTAAATATCATTTTCAAACGATAATGATTAATTATCGTCATAATCTTATCTTATTCCGTTTTCATCTGGGTGACAATTTTTTTTTTTTCATTTGGGCTAAAAAGTTTTTCATTTGGGTAACAAATTCTCCCTATTACAACGCCCTTCTCGTAGACTCTCGTTGCTCTATGGCTATCTCCAATGTGTTAAGACTAACTACCTTCCCTTATTTCCCAACTTCAAAACTGCACGTCTAAAATCCGCCATGCTGAGAACATTGTATTGAACCGACTACGTTCGTTTCATATTTTATTGTATGGTCGACATAAGCAGCTTCTTCCTGCGAGCCGCTTCACTGTGGAATCGACTCCCAATGGGATGCTTTCCCGATCACTACAATCTTAACCTGTTCAAGTCTAGGATTAATCGTTATCTTCCCCACATTTTTTTTATCATTTCCCCCCAAGCAAGGCGATAGAGCCACTAAGACGCAAGTAGTTCCCGAACAGGAGAAAAATATACCATTAACAAGAGAAGATGATAAACGAACAAGAGTTAAGACGACAGAAGATAACGACTGAAACTGCATTTAAAGTTTTAAAGATAAAGGAAACAAAAAGCCTGGAGGGAGCTTCAAAAAGTGAGAATTGCTATAGAAGCAATTGTTATCCGTCTATATTTCTGAGATGAGGTATTATGTACACTATTTACATTATTCGGACTATTGTCCTCATCTTTCTTGCCATATTCATCACAACGTTTCGGCCGTTGTACGCTCCGGCCTTCTTCAGTTGGTTGGAATGTCGAACTGAACTCTTTATTTCGCTCGCTGGGGTAATCTGTTCTAGTTTCACGCGCCATGTCTAAAGGATGTCAGTCATCAGTCTCCTGTTAATTCACCTCTCGAAGTACTCCACTGCCTTAACCCGGCATTAATCTCACAAATCTTTTCGTCCTCTCACTGGATCTAACCAATGCCTTTATCCACTGTGCCATGTGCCCCGGCACATGAAACTAGAACAGTCTGCCCCAGCGAGCGAAATAAAGGGTTCAGCTCGACATTCCAACCAGCTGAAGAAGGCCGGAGCGTACAACGGCCGAAACGATGTGATAAATATAGCAACAAAGATGCGGACAAATAGAATAATGTAAATAAGAAATTGTTAGCGGATACATCGAGTCATTTCAACTCTAAAATGATGAGACCTCTCTGCCAATCTAGTACTGCGCTTAAATTCAAAGTCTTGGTACCATAGAGCAATATGCGGAATAATCACCATGAAAGTATTTAGAGAAAAGGAACACATGGGAAAATGACTGAAGCCGAGATGCTAGATCAGGACCAATGATATTGCAGATACTTTCGATTTTATCAAGAAACCCGAGATAAGTATATAACAGGAGCACCAGACTATATGTGGTAACAATAGTCTAAGCAAGGGTAGACATAGATATGTAGAATAGATCCTGGACAATAACATTGTCTTGAATGCTACAGTGAACCATCTTTCTTACGTGCTGATCGAGCAATGGATTCAATATAGCCTTTCTACTTGATATGAGCTGAGAAAGTTATCCGAAATGAGTTATTTTCTTGGAGATTAGCATCAGCCATGCTAATAGAAAACAGAGAACGGTTTCGTGTAGTTTCATGTTGGACAATCCGCATAAACTTTGCGTCTTACTCTGTAAACCTCTAGCTCGAGTGGTTCCCGAGCCCTATAAATGTTAGCCTCACTATAGAAAAATATCGTATATATATATATATATTATATATTGCGTGCATACATCGATGTATGAGTCCGGACGGACGTCCAAGTGTGTATATGTGACTGCATACATCGATGTTTGCGTTAGTACGATGAATGACAAAGTGACGAAATTTCCCCCACCACTTCCACAATAACACCAATACACGCAATCTACATAAACCCAAATTTTTTAAAACATTAATCAGTTTGTCTGACGATCGCTAAAGCGTGAAACCCAGGGTCACAAACTCACATCTATCCAACCAAATATATATATATATATATATATTTTTTTTCTCTTTTTTTGCGGTAGTTGTAGCTGTCAACAGACATTACGAAAAATATACTATTTCAGAATTACGATATATTTCAAACAACTCAGTTGTTTTTTGGGCGTTTATTCTTATTTTAGTTTGGAAAACCTTTATCTAACACATAGCATTAATTTATTATCCTATATTTTACGCGCACAGTGATAAATAAACTTCATATCTTCATATAGGCAGACAATGTATAGGGGAGAAGACATTCAGATAAGTACTTGTGTTATTTTGTTGTTGTTACAGAATACTGGGTGTTTGTAAGGGATGCTCAATGCTCTTAAAGCTGACCTTGTGCCAACTTTTGACCAGTCCAACACAGACTAACAGAGGTGATAGATAGCCTGAAACCGCTTGTCACTGCAAAAAGACGATCGTCTTTGGAATTGCGAAAAATGGTCAGACGTAAAGCTCAGATAGTATTAGATTTCAGCTGCAAAGACAGCCTATCCTGTCAGTGTGTCTTTCAGGGTTTCTGAATAGTTGGTTGGCAGAGTTGCTGGTTAATTGTCTGGCATAATTCCACCAAATGTCAAGTTCTGTCAGAATGAAAAGTATTGCAATTTCCCCCTTTCTATGTCCCAAAACGAACGCCACTGAATTTTCGTCTGCGCTGATAAAGAGGACTAACAGATTTAAGATACAAAGCGGACAGTGTTCTAGCTATTTACTAAGTCTGGCACAAGGGCAAATTAATGGAACATCCATTGAACATCAGGTTTTGTACACTTTCAGGTTATTAAGTATCACACACACATACATATATTCGCTCGACTCTCTCGTCAAATTCGACGTATGAGGGTCAAGCAGATCAGTTCCTAGGAAACCGACAGCCTGACAACAGCACATGTGATTTGATTATAGTGGTAAAAGGTTTCGTGCAGGACCATCCACACTTTTTGTGGGCCGAATACAAAGACCTGGTGCACTACATGCCACAAGGTCTCCAAACGACCCTCTGCAGGTTTTGAATTCAGAGTTATCCTTCTTCTATATCAGTTGCCATCCAAGGCTATATAACACAGTCTCTCCTGCTATTTACCCATAGCTGGAGGGAGAAGAAGAGGATTCACACATCCGAGGAGGTCCCAAAAAAATCGCCCAACGCCGTAAAGCAGAGCCAAAAGAAAAAAAATGCCAATCGAGTATAATAAGAAAAAACGTAAAATGCTCAATACACTAAGAAGAGCAGAGTATAATCTTAATGAACCAGAAAGTACCTACTTAGGTTTCACTTAAATGGATCTTCAGGGTGAACTTCACTCTGAATATCCATTTAAGTGAAACCTAGTAGGTACTTTCTGGCTCACTAATATTTATATATATATATATATATATATATATATATAGATAGATAGATAGATAGATAGATAGATAGATAGATAGATAGATGATCCCTGACGATCCGTTTAGGTGAAACCTAGGTAGGTTTGTCTGGCTCACTAGGTGTATCTAGGTCTGCTCTACGGTTGTATTGAGCTCTTTTGTTAGTTGTTACTCGTATCGGGTTTTTTTTTTTGGGCTTCAGACCTGCATCCAAAAGGATTTTTTTGTCGGCAGAAGTTCATGTTTGTAGCTCTTTCTTTTTAAAACCTTTTTTTCCCCTCGAGATTGATTTGATTAGCAAATCAAAAATTCGAGGGTTTTTCGAAACGAGTCTAGTTATCTATATATATATATATATATATATATATATATATATATATATATATATATATATATTAAAAAAGTGTTACTGGGGTGAAAGAATTAGAAAACAGTACTAATGACTGCGAACAAAAAGGGTAATCAGGAGGACAGCAGATAACGATTTGCGTTTAAATTTTTGAAGATTAAATTTTTCTGGAAAAGAGGGGCTATAAGGAAGATCAAATAATGCGCTTAAATTCAACCGGGTCACCAGGTGAGGAATATTACTGATTCTTTGGATTTTATCAAGGGGCTCTAGATAAATAACATGAGCACCGTGGCAGCAATACCCTAAACATGGTGAAATGGTAGACTTATAGATATGTAAGATAGATTCTGGCGAGAAAAATTGTCTGTCGCGAAAGCTCGAATCAACCTTCTTAGCAGCTGACCTCCATCATGAGATTACTAGTATTTCTTTTTTAATCATTTCACCCCATACAAGGGAGTAAACACACTAAGACCCTAAAGGTTATTGAATGTGAAAGAATTAGATGACAGAAACAGTACTTAGGAGAGAGAACAACAGACGGGTAATCAGGACGAGAGTAGATAGCGATTGACATTGCATTAAAAGTTTTAATGACCAAAGTTGGCTGAAAAGTATGGATCTGAAAATAATAGAACGCCTATTAAGGATCGGGTTCGTAATACTAACAATGTTCTATATGAGTGGTTTTCCGAACCGTTTCTCTATTTAATAAGCTCGGTAGTGTCAAAAAGAAAGCTACCATAATGGAACACACAGTTAAAATGGAATTGTCTATTATTTCTTTTTCTTTTTTTTTAAACTTTATTTTTTTATTTTTTTAATCTTTTATTTTTCTTTCCCTCGCCTGTCGTTTTTTTTTTAATTCGGCAACATCCATTTTACCCTGTCGCTATCTGTTCTTTACTGACGACAAGCATCGAAAGGTTACGCCAATTTTCGAGCAGGCTTATAGCTACTAGTCACGTGGGAATTTCCTAGAGCCTGACGTCAGACAACGCCATTTTGTTTTTGTGCTCAAAGCGCGCATTGCACAAGCAAAAAGGTTTTTTTTTTTTATTACTTTATTCTAGAGAACTGCCTGACGGGAAAATGACTTGAAGAAGCTAACGATTCCAATCCTGCGTCTTTATGTCGCTAGGTCTTTCTATTTGTCATGTTTTAGGCTTTTTTTATTTATCATTTGCTTTTCTTACTCAAATATTTTTTCGACATGTCTTCTTCTTATTCATTCTTTGTCTATTTTTCTTTTCTTTTTGTCGATATTTTTCTTCTTCTTCTTAAAATTTATCTTTGATTCCTTTAGCTTTTATATATCTTTTGCAAACTTTAATTTTATTGATTTTAAGTTTTACTTTTCTCTTCATTGATTCTGTTTGCTGTCTTTATTTTATTCTTCATTCAACCTCATCACATTTTCTTTCTCTTTTGTTAATTATTCCTGTTATTCATTTAAGTTCTCCTTCAAATTTTCTCTGTATGTCTGTAATGACAAAAGTATGAATGTGTTGCCTTAAGAAAGCCTTATTCAACTGAGAACATAACTTCCACTTAATTGTAATTAATTTTACTAACAAAATATTCTAGTATATATATATATATATATATATATATATATATATATATATATATATATATATATATATATATATATATATATATATATATATAGTTGTATGGATACAAATATGTTAGCTCTATCACTGATAGTCCCACGCATATATAACATATATAGAAAATACATGCATACATATATATATATATATATATATATATATATATATATATATATATAGATAGATAGATAGATAGATAGATAGATAGATATATATATAAATGCCAATTTGTAATTAATAGGAATTATTCTAAAAGAGAACATTTACTTCATATGCGAGCTCAATGCATGACACAATGCAAATTATGCTAATTATAATGGGATTATTATGATTATATATATACTCCAACTGGGCCTCCAACTGGGCCTCCAACTAATTTCCATCTAAGCGATATTTTTTCAATACATATTGTCCACGTTTTTTTAGTGTTAATTCTATTTAATTTAATAACGTGGATTTAACTCTGTTGAACGTGTTTCGAACCCGGTTAGCTGGTCTGTTTTACAGTTTTATTTTTTATCAATTACCGTCATGCGTGGTAATAAAAATAATTTTTGTTCTTTTTATAGCAGTCATAGCTTTGTACCACAAACCATATCTATCTATCTATCTATCTATATATATATATATATATATATATATATATATATATATATATATTTTAGTTGAACGCACGCAAATCTATATACATTTAGTCAGATGTATAAACATACGTATATTTGTATACAAATAGACATATAAAAACAATATATATATATATATATATATATATATATATATATATATATATATATATATATATATATACTTTATATGACTAAATTATATATTTGGGTATATAATCTAACTGATTTCTTTTACTCGTTTTTATTTTTTTTTATGTTTTCATATGTATCCGCAAAATATGATAAATAAATAAAAAATGTCAATTTTCGATTCTCCTCGTCTTTCTTCGTGCGCATGTGTAATCACATCAACTTAGTACGATGAAGTTCTAATGTGTGTGTGTGTGTGTGTGTGTGTCTCTGTTTGTGTCTGTGTAAATAAGTATGCCTGCCAATTAGAGCTGCTAGCTAATCCCTATTGCAGACACCTGCTCAGGCGGATTGTTTGTATCTAGACACACAGAGCCCACCTATGCTGAGCGGATCTTAGTTAAAGTTTCTGGGCGAGAACGCATTATCTGGCGTGATTTACACAAGTCCAGTACGCAGAAACAACTCGGCCACGATGAATTGTGAACTTCGTCCGAGGACAATCATCGACGGTGCCCAAATAGTTCCGCCCACCCAATGTCACTCAGAAAGCTTGGTTTTCGAAAGGTGCCACACGTGTATTCATGCCGATATCATCTTCCTGATAAATCGGCCACGGGTCTTCTACATGAAGTGTTTATGACTCGTCCACTTGTGTTGATCAGCATTATTTCTTTAATCTTTCAGTTTGAGCGTCAGTTTTCTTGCACTACAATACTTTTCCGTGCAACGTAAGGAATCTCTTCGGCTTGGCCTTTCTTGGCGCGGTCAGACGCAAGAGATCAACCCGCGTTGGCCTTCTGATCAATATGCTTCTATCTCGAGCACTACGGCTTATGCGAACAGCCAAGAATAGATCGCTCTCGATGGAAACAAACCAAGACCACACAGCAGATGGCGCCACCAGGCCGTCAAATGCTTAAGAATCTGCCATCTTGTAATGGTGAACAGTTATTAAAAACATGTGATTGAAGAGACTATAAGTTTTGGTCATTAGGCATGAAAACGTATATCTAGAGTATATATATATATATATATATATATATATATATATATATATATATATATATATATATATATATTATTACTCCTGACCTTTCCTACTCTCACTCTCACTCTATTTCTTACTCTCAGTCTCTACACACACACAGATATATATACACACACACAAACACACATATATATATATATATGTTTGTGTGTGTGTGTGAGTTTGTGTGTGTATATATTACTCCCCAATCTTTCCTACTCTCACTCCCTCTCTATTTCTCTCTCTCTCTCTTAATCCACACACACACACACACACACACACACACATATATATATATATATATATATATATATATATAAAAGTGAACATTGAAGTCAACACTTAGAGGCGACAGTCTGTTTCATGCTAGACGCAATCGTCAGGCCACCATATATATATATATAAGTTGCGACTTCCATATAATGGAAGTGTATTAGCTAGATGTAGGCTCCATTTTTACTAATGTCTTACCATCATGTAGGATATATTTCTGGGAGGTATAATGATTTTCTAAACTTAGCTTAGATGTGGCACAGGACCGAAAGTAGGGGCACCGAGTGAGGATCGAGCTCACTACTGAGTAGTAATTGTTGTAGCGAGACAAGCTTGCTAATCATTACACCGCCAATTTCTGGGAGGTATATGCTGTCGAGGAGAAGATAGAGAGTGTGTGTTTCAGAGAAAAAGAGAGAGAGAGAGAGAGAGAGAGAGAGATAGAAACAGAGAATACGTCGATGAAGGCATCACTGCCGCTAATGTTTTAATATTATGTCGTAGCTACATATTAGCGGTAATGGTACTGTACTATATCTCTCTAATATATATATATATATATATATATATATATATATATATATATATATATATATATATATATAAAGAATGATCAGTAAGATATATAATCCTGTGTTCTTATAAATATTTTTATTTTTACAAAATAGTGCTCAATGTAAATTTACAGAGCATTAATAAATTGGGAGCATTAATAAATTTGGAGCTTTTAGCTTCCATTTTTGAAACATGGTTAGAAATGTGTAGCGAAAAAAACATATTTTAAATCAATTAATTTATAATATATATATATATATATATATATATATATATATATATATATAGATATATATATCCCTGATTATTATTTTCACTCATTCTCTCTTTCTTTGTCTCTCTCTCTCGTTCTGTTTGTCTGTCTGTCTGTCTGTCTGTCTGTCTCTCTCTCTCTCTCTCTCTCTATATATATATATATATATATATATATATATATATATGTACGTGTGTGTGTATAGATAGATAGAGAGAGAGAGAAAAAGAGAGAAGTGATAAAGGGGTTGTTCAAAAATACTTCCCGCATATACCCCCCAGAAATACCTCAAGTATAATGGGAAGACATTACGTAGATGAAGTCCTCTTTCACACTAAAGTGTTACTATTATGTGGAAGGTATTTCTGGCAGGTATATATATATATATATATATATATATATATATATATATATATATATATATTTCATTCAAATACCATTGCGAAACATAGGAATCCAAATCTTCTCACCCAGCTATGGGTTAATTAGTAAGACCTGTAGCACTAAAACTAGTGTTATCCGACCAAAATATTTTTACAACATAAAAATATTATATGGCTTTAAATAACCTGCAAAAGATTGATAACCCGTAGAAAACCAATGAATAAACTCAATCAATCGTTTCAGAAGATATATTCTACTCCTCTTTAATTTTCCTGATGTACCTCTATAGGGCGTTGATGTTACGGCATTAATTTCGTAAAAATGATATTAAATGATTGCTATCTCTTTCTAAGAACCTTCTACCACTCAAAACAATATAATTACTCCTTGGTTCATTTAACTTCAACTTCGGCCTTATACACGACGTTGCTCGTTAAACATTGTCCATTTAAAGGGCAATCTTCCAGTGAGTAGTTTATTCGCAAGTTTACAATTTCTCAGTAATATGTTGCATGTTCGGTATTGAACTGTAACTAACTGTTAACGTATGTATGTTGAAAATAATAAATTATTTTGGGAAAATTTTTGTCTAACATCGCAAAAGCATGGGGACAATTTCTCCAACTATTTAAGTAGAAACTTGTATAATATAGATAGTTTGAAAAGGCTTTTCTGTAGAAAATCATTGTAGGTAAATCTATTGTAGAAATGAATGGATAAGACCGTAATGAAAATTCATTGAATATTCGTTTCTTCTAATAGAAATTTTTCCTTTTCTATAGAAAGTTAACTTTTCTCGGGTTCAAATTCGTAATTGAATTTGAGGTTACACTTCTGCTGATCTTTTTTAAAACAGTGTCAATCGTCTTAATTCGGGAGCAGAGATCATCTGAGATCGTTTTCTGGATGTCACCGATTTTGTAATAAAAGTTCCCCGCTCTTCACACAAATCGATGTCACCAAAAAAGGTCATTAGAGTGTACATTTTTATTCCATGTTGACGTCTCTCAGTCTGGCACAGTAATGAATCACGTTGGGAATCTATGAATATTAAATGTCATTTAGAAGACAAAAGTTTTAGGAGGTCAATACTTATTACTTTAAAATGAACGTAAAGAATTTATAATGTGCCACAATTCGAAGAGCATTAAAATTGCCATATTTCTGGAAAATATTCTGTCCGTTTCCCATAATTCCGCATTTCCTAAATTCTTTCCAACAAATATAAAGGGTGCTCCAGTAACTTGGACCGATTTTAAATGAGAACTAAATTTAAGCGTCTAATGAGTTTTTTTTTTCCTTTTTCTTTTACGTTTAACAAATTAAGTCTTTGGCAATTTCATCCATGGAAAGATTAACAATCAATGTGTTAAATTTATCGAAGCCTATTACGAAAATTGAATTTGAATGAGAAGTTCGTATCATCTTGCTTGCCTTTTCTTTGGTGTAGAGTGGGAAGGGTTATGCACATATAAAATTTGGATCGGTGAGCCGCGTTCAAATCATGTTTTAGTCTGTTGTAGTAACTCCCTTGGAAAAAAAAGGTTTAAATTTATCTATTCTTTCCGCTATCTCAGATAGTTCAGTATACTATAGGTTCAATATCTTAAAACAGTTCCTTCTTATTTTCTTGTTTTGCTGACTTTGACGTCTCGAATGCCACGAATCGAAAACAATGAAGAAAAGAAGCAAAATAAGAAAAGTATAAAATAAAAAACAACGTATACACTGTTGTTTATACCCGTATTCACATAAATACAGTATTAAATACTGCATGTTGGTCTGTAGTTGGAGATACATCTCCAGCTGTGCTGGTTAAACTTCCTGCCTCTGGGCAGAGAGGATTCCTAGACGAGGCTATGTCGGAGGGCAGAGTCTCTTCTGGGAAAAAAGCTACCGGACCCCGTCTAAAACGGGCTCTATGGGGAGTTTTTGGCCGAGCCTACGGGTTCGGATACCCCACAGTAAATTCGTCCTGCTGTCACATCTGACCGCATGGGGTGGTTGGTAGATATCCTGCAAGTGGACATTCGTTTCCAGCTGTGCTGGTAAAACTCTCTGCCTCCGGGCAGAGAGGATCCCTAAACGAGGCTATGTCGAAGTGCAGAGTCTCGTTTCGGGAAACAGCTACCCGACCTCGTTTCAGACAGTGTCTACTAAGAATTTTTGGCCGGGCATACGGGCTCGGATATCCCACATTAAATTCTGCCTTGTGCCACATCTGAGCGCGTATGACGGTTAGTTGGAGATTCATTGTGGAATTCACTTGGCTCACTTTTAGCATTTGACTACTTCTTTTACGCGTTATTGGCGAATCTTATATGTCTTGTTCTTGCCCTAAGTATTATCGTTCATTACCAACCTTCCTTTGATTATTCTATTCAGTAACCTCTCCCAATGTTAAAACATACACCCTAATATTTTTTTCTGAAACAATCTAATGTTCGTTTTCACTTCCCGAAATCCATTCGTAAAGATGTTCTGCCAGCGAGTTTTGTGATGCAGGATTTTAAATGCTAGTATGCTACTGAATATATTCGCAGAAAAAAAAAATCAAAGGTTGGAAGTTAGAATCGATTAACACCTACTAGCTAAGATCCGTAAAGGGTAGTACGAAAAATCCGCATACACTTATCAATACATCCGACTCTGAGATATGAGAAACGAGACAAGATCGCGCAGGCCTGTCACATCGCTCCTCTACCAACACGCACTGAGCCAGCATAACAGAGTAATGTCACATTCCTCTCCATGAATGTCATTTGATTTGAATTGATTCATTCGTTTTCTACAGCTTACCAAGTATTTGAAGGTTATTTGAAACCAGAAAATATTACTAATTAATCCATAGCTGGAGGAGAAAAGGTGGATTTATATCTAATCAGAATTTGATAAACAAACGATAAATTATAATATGGATACAAAGTAAGGGATCAATTCTTTATTAAAATAATATATGAACTGATCACTCACTTTCTGACCACGGTTGTTTCTATATATATTTTAGAGAATGTAAACAAAACATGTTTGTGTAAGTAATCAGTATTTCATTGATTGATTCGTTTTCAACGGCTTATCAACCCATTGTAAGTTACTCAAAACCAGAGAATAATTTTAGACTGTGATATCATTGGAGCTTATAATGAGTCTTACTTATTAACTTATCACTACCTGGGGAAATTAGTGGGGGGGGCATACCTTCCCCAAGGTTATATATGCATAATTGAATTGAACGAACCTAACGGGAGTTGACACTCTGCTTTCTGATTATCAGTTGCGAGTCATTACACATTACACCAACCTCAGATTCACTTATTGCACCTGTCATTCCCAAACGGTCACCCGTCTAGATACTAACCAGACTCGACGTTGCTTAACTTCACTGATCTTGCGGGAACTGATGTTTCGACATAATGTGACTGTAAGCTATCCATGATCCTCGGAAAGGTCTACGTTCACTAAAGGATTTTCATAGGCTGAGATGAAGAAAATCATTATTACCACAGGAAGTTTCTTCCATATTCTTCATGGGGTTTAGTGTTATCATTATAAAACCAGCTTGAATGCTTTCTCTTGATTTCATCATACAGCTTCAACTGTAGCCAATTCTATTTCCTGTTCCTCCGTTGCTGATTGGCTCTTACGTGTTCTAACATTCCCAAAACAGTATCAATTCTCTTAATTATTTCTCTCGTTATATTACTGTTCTATAATTTCATTAAATATCATTAAGGCATAGATTAATGGCAGTTATAACGCTACTTAATTAGGTGGACGCTGCCTACAAAAATAAACACAAGTTTCGTCTGTGAGCGAAAGCGAAAAATAATATGATCTGCTGGACGAGAGGCAAAGAGCGAAAATTAGCCAGCGTTTTACAAAAATGATACATCGTCAACTACTAATTTTAGATCAGGTTTTTTTTTTTTTTTTTGGAAGCTCGCTTTCAATGAAAGTAGTAAGCAAGTTCTTCACACCAGCCTATGTTTAGAATAGACAACCTCCATAACCATATTTCAAATCCTTATGCCACCAGCAATATTCAAATTAGTGATTTCAAGATTTCTTTGCTGAACCGACGCTTAAGAGTAACGGCTGTGTTCCGTTTTATAATATGTAACATTAATTGGTTTGTTTTTCACGGTTTATCAACCTTGTGCTGGTTATTTAAATCCAGAAATTACTTTTAGATTTTAAGAATTTTTATGGGGAGATAATAATGATTTTTTTGCTGATAATTAACCGATAGATTGGGGTCGAAGAGGTGGATACCTGTCTAAAGTTTATTTACCCGTAAGTAAATATAACAAACAGGAATTGAATGAGAACTTGGGTCTCTGATTTTCAAATGCAAGCCGTTATCCGTTATACCACACGTATAACTAAGCTGACAAAACCTAGTATTTCCAAATGGTCACCCATCTAGATCTTGACCAGGCTCGGCGTTACTAATTTCGGTGAACGCATGAGAACAGGTGTCTCAACGGGATATGACCGTAAACATAATATTTAATAGGAGCTATGTTGTGCCGTAACGATTATGAACAGAAAAAAAATGGAACTTCTAATATTCATTTCAAACAAGAATTTTTTTTTTTTTAAATACGGAAAGCATTGATCTTGTTAGTAAAAGAAATAGCTCAACATGGCAGTTACAAATTGATTATACCAAAAAAAAAAAAAAAAATCAAAAAAGTATAAAATTTTCAATATCTGGAAAGTATTTGATAGCGGACGGAGAATGCGATCCTGAAATGTGAAAGCGTTTTTGGATAGCGAAATAAGCCTTCTAAAAGCTAAGCAAATATTAAGAAACCGAAAAATTGCATTAGAAACAACGTAAAAATTGCTGAACTCTTACGTAATGTCAGTCATTTCTATATGGTAGTGCGAAAATAGTTGCCCTAAAATAACGTCTTAGTAGCCGACACCTCTCAAAGATATATCAAAATAAGATGACGTGAAAACTCTTTAACCTTGATGATTACTCACAATAAGGTGGGTCTCGTACAAACAATATATTGTTTGTGTGTGGGGGAGAGACACTATATGTATATATATATATATATATATACACGTTGCTTAGAAATCATCTATGTAAACACTCACAGACTATCATCAGTGTCTTGTCCGTATATTGCTTAATATGTTCTTTGATAATGGCTTATGTAAAACGAAAACTTAGATTGTATTAAAAAATATGGATCAATATTGTGAATTTCTTTCTTCGTTCAATGATAATGTTATTAAACTTATCAGACGTTATGAAAAGAATTTACATAAAATAGACAACACTTGTCTATATTATTTAATGAAACGTGTATGAATGGAAAGATGCTGCCTAAATACACACACAATATATATATATATGTGTGTGTGTGTGTGTGTGTGTGTGTAAAGAAACAATTCATCCAAATAATTAAATAGCAATGTTAATGTGATTAATGGCGAAATCACTGCGCTAATAAGTCTTAATGGGACATTAAATTAATCCCAATTCCTTGAATAATAAGATCCTTATATTCGAGCTGACATATAAGAATACCGCAACACATGATTTCTTGTTCAAATCGATCAAGTGAGAATTCAGAAAATCTACGAAATTTTCTTGTTATATGTGGGTATCCATTAAAGTGAAATTGATATATAATCCAATTAGTAGAATAAAAATGTCTTAGTAGTTTTCCACAGAATTTAAAATTCTGATTTTTCCTGTGCTGCGGATCTAATGACGTAAATATACTCGGGTGTGCATCGCACGCCCCAAAGCATATATTTAACTCTCAATAAATAGCATAATTAATAACATCTTTCGGTGTACACATATTTCGTCTTAGAGTTTGCCTATGTATGGAAAAAATTGCGCCTGAATTTGACATTGTTGAAAGAATTCGGCACGTGTCTTCCATCTGACATCTACTCGAAAATAAACATCTTAATATTCAAAGAACTGATACTAAGTTAATGCCACATTACGTCTTGTTAGCCAAGTGATTCCGCCATTAATAAGTTAACATTGCTATTTAATTCTTTGCATAAATTGTTTTTTATAATATAAAATATATTCTGCAGGCCCTTATATATATATATATATATATATATATATATATATATATATACTAAACGCATAAATCAAATCATTAAACACCACATTTCTGCGGTAACTTCCGGAAAACATATAAAGTTCATAATATATTACAGAAAATTGAAGACTGCAAATCTCGTCGTCACAAACCAAAATAATCCCATGAAATCTAAACTACCAGTGACCAATATAGTGTATCAATTTTTACTTTTCAAAAAGCAATGACCTATATCGAACATACCACTACCTCCTTAAGTTGACGTCTTACATGCCACCTGCCGCAGCAGAGTGCGAGTCATAAACATTTATTTACTCATAAATTCCAAGAAACTAGTTGATAATACAAAGATCCTTTTCAGATCAAATAGTGGTACACAGCTCGTCATTAGGGAATCTCTGCTTATTAAACTTTATTCTCCCACTATCAATCTTACACTATTAAGCAGATGGGGACGGCGTGTTAAAAATGTTCTAAAAATAGAAGTCTTGCCCCGGTCAGCTGACTGCGCACAGCACGTGATTGCTAAATCAACACGCTAAAATTAATATTTAGCATCCACACATAGAATTTCACCATCCAAAACATATCCTTCATAATGGTTGGAGAAGTAGCTGAAAGCGCTCGGAAGATTTATAACTATGGACAATACCTATATTCTTTAACACCCTTGAAAATGGGTAAGTGTTAGATGGCTGGAAAATTCAATAAAATTAAATCTTCCTGGTCGGGCGTTTTCAATGTAAGATGCATATATATATATATATATATATATATATATATATATATATATATATTATTATTATTATTATTAATTGAAATCTTATAAGTATAAGAAACTATACTCGCTCGGAAAAACCTTCAGTGTATTAATTTGCAAATAAACAAGCCAATACCAAAGGGGGAAAAAAGGTATAAAAAAAAGAACCAAGAACATGTACGTTAACCGAAAATAATCGTCCAGCATACGAGTCCAAGGTCCAAAGAAAAAAAACCGATGCGAGTACCCAAAATAACTAAATAAAGTGCTCAATACAATGAGTAGAGAGCAGACCTAGTTAAACCTAGAGAGCCAGACAGACCTACCAAGGTTTCACCTAAGCGGATCGCCAGGGAAGGCCGGCTTTCCCAAACGATCCGTGTAGTTGAAACCTTGGTAGGTTTGTCTGCTCCTCTAGGTTAACTATATATATATATATATATATATATATATATATATATATATGAACATTTCATTGAATACTACAACTTGTTTTATTTAGTTTTTTATGCTATTTTTCATGCGATCTATTTTGTTTAATTTAATAATTTTAAAAGCACCTTGTCTGTCGTATTCAAAGAAAATTGTGCATGAAAGAAGGATTTTAAATATAATATATACAAATTTTAAATATATATATATATATATATATATATATATATATATATATATATAATATATATATATATATATATATATATATATATATATAAATATATATATATATATATATATATATATATATATATATATATAAATACATATATATATATATAAATATATACATATATATATATATATATATATATATATATATATATATATATATATAAATGTCTGAAAACATAACTAATATTAGATATGGATATTTCTATCCGGTTATGCATTTTATTCAAGAAATACACTATAATTAAAACAGCTGTTTCGTGTTTTATCTATATTTCTACAAGTTTCTTTAATGTACTGATTATAGAAAAAAAATTAACATTAATCAATTTCAGACCAAAATCAAAATAAATCTCTCAATATAGTCTAATCTCAAAAATCAAAAATTATATTTAAAAAAATGTCGAAAATCGTAAACAAACAGAAAATAAAAATGGTGACAACGAAAAAAACAAAATTTTTAAAAAAGCTGTCGTTAGATTTTTTTTTCTTGACGTTCACACTCGACGCTCCTGTGAAGGACGCATGCGCATCTGAACGTCTTTACGGCAAATATTGAATCGATATCGTATATAGTGCCAAGTTTGCTTCTCCCTGGCAGTTCGCGCTTATCGAATTCCAACGATGAAAAATAAGACGTATGCATAATCAATACCAAAGGAAAAGTAAATTCAAGTTCATGTATTTACACTGGTGTACCAAAACCTACAATTTCGAACAGTAATGTTTCGACTCGGTTTTTGTTTAATCTCAGATTAACCGAATCATCTTTCTAGAATCGAAAAATAAACGAGATCTGATCAAAACTTATCGCGATTGATGGTATAAAAAGAAAACTACAACACATTTCATCTCCTTCGAAATAGTCCACTTCTGAAGCCACATATTTTATCTAGCGGTGGAAGCATTCCTGGAACTCATTTTGGATAATAGTGAGCAGCTGCCTCGTCGCATTCTTTTGATTTTCGTCGACGCTATGGAATCTTGTTCCTTTCACAGAGGAAAAAAAAGTCACAAGGGGCGAGATCTGGAGAATATAGTGGCTGTCGTACATAGAGAATGTTTGTCATGGACACTAGTGTAGTGAGAACAACTACACTCTACACACTTTCCATCCAAGCACTCCATTACATATATATATATATATATATATATATATATATATATATATATATATATATATATATATATATATATTAATATTAATTTGTAGGTTTAATGAATTGGGTCGTGATTACGATTCCAATGTAATAAATTATAACCTTATATTAGTGTTTGAGCCTTTTATATTATATTCTTGCTCTGTCCTGGTCATTGAGCTCTACGGATTCTATTCTTGGAAATATATATATATATATATATATATATATATATATATATATATATATATATATATATTAGTGCGCATGCAATAGCAATAGTCCCGATACTTTTTGAACAGTTAGTTAATATTTCTTCCTTAAATTTTCTTTCTTTTTACCATGATGTTCACCCTGTACCAGGTCCAAAATCAACTCGAGATAGTGGGTTACTGAATAAAAGCCACAGTTTATATGTGTATGTGGGGAAGATAACGGTTAACCCTTAACTTGAACAAGTTAAGATTGTAGTGATCGGGGAAGCATCCTCTTGGAGGTCCATTCCACAAACCACTGCTTTGTGGAAAAACGCGGCTCTAGAGTAAATTACATCACAACAATGAAGTATGAAGAGAATTTTCGTGGCATGTCCGTGAAGACTAGAGTAAGTAGAAAGAAGGAATGTAATTTGTCTTTCCATGGAAATAGCAATAAAACAGGGAGAGGCTTTCGACGTTTCGTGTGTGAGAATCGGCTTCTAGGTAGGGAAATAAAGCAAAACAAGAAAATAAAATTTGGATTTAAATAATAATTGACGCGAATGTGATTACTAAGATGATATGATTTTTTTTCTAATTAGCTCATCCCAAGAAAAGGAGATGGCGCTACTAAAAGGCAAGCGGCTACTGAGTGTAAAAGAGAAGGAAAATATATTATAAGAAACCAAAAATCCAATCATAGCAGAAATTTCAGAGTTTAGGCGGAAACGTTATTAGTATAGAGTTGAAGTAGAAGGAATCGGAAACCCAATCCTAAACAGGAAACAAGGAAAAAAACCTCCACTCCAGTTCAAAATACAGAGGAAGTTTATGAACTGGACGATAGGCGAACCTGTCTACTTCTATTGAGGCAAAATAAATAGACTTTATTAGAAATCGGAAACCCAATCCTAAATAGGGGCAAAACCTCTACTCCTGTTCAAAATACAGGTGAAAAGTATGAACTGGACGATAGAACCCAATCCTAAAAAAAGGAAAACAAAGGATAAAGTTTTACTTCCGTTCAAAACAGAAGCAAGATTTGTGAAGTTTTTTAAATTATTCTTTTTTTGTCGATCTGCAATTAGAAATAACTACGTAAATGTTATTAGGACAGAATAAAGGTTTATTCTTTGAAGCGTGTCTAATGATTTCACACAGAACATCATTCCATGACTTTCAGATTTGGAGAAAATTCGTATGTTGTTGATTGCGCTTGTTGTATCATGTATTTAAAAGCATCGTAATCGACTATATTAAATATAATTTACTAGATTTAAAGAAAATGATAAAATACATATCTAATTTCATGACAAAACAAACACTGAATGTTGTCCAATTCATCTGTATAATTCAGATTCAAACAGCGTTTAAATATTTTACACAATCAATCTTTAAGGCAATAAATCCGAAAACGCGTTTTTTAATCGAATTTAATTATCATTGTAAGGATTTCGCAAAATGGCGACAAATTCAAAATGGCTGTAAGAGTGCCCGGATCAGAAAGCGTTAGATGGAAGTATTACTTCCAAACGAAAGATGTTCACTTTCGAAATAAATGATCTGTCCGTTAATTTTTCTTTTATCATTTTTTTAAATATGTTATCGTTTTCTTATTTTGTATACATTATTTGTCTCTTAATATTATATATTTTTGAAATATTTTTTTATAAATTTCGTTTGTTATTTCTTTAAAAATTGATTATTTTCTTCTATTTCTTGCATGCTTCCAAGAGAATGTCAAAGACTGAAAAAAAATTCCTACGACTGTCTTGCTTTATATTGAACAAAACTAACTTGCCTTTTTTTCATTCATTTTCCTCAATATATATATATATATATATATATATATATATATGTGTGTGTGTGTGTGTGTGTGTGTGTGTGTTAAGCATAATTTTTGTGAATGGAAGAATTTCGGAATGCTGCCAATAGAAAGAAAGCACTTTCGATAAAAATGATATGACGCAGGTATACAATATCCTAAACGGAATCCTGTCAAATGAAAAGATCCGAAAAGCAAACATATCTTTTCTATGGATGTTGTCTGCAAACTAATGTTTGCGTTTGGCGCCAAACACTACCCGACACGAACAACCACTCAAAATATATTGACCTTCAAAGTAGAAGTTATTATCTTGAGGCGGCCTTGGCTCAACCTACACAACATTGTCGTGTTTCAAATACTCTTACCGGTCAGACGTAGCTCTGCTGCCAGCAGATACTTCGTTTATTTTTTTCAGGGATGCTTTCCTTTGAATAATCGCAATTTATTCTTCTCTTTTTATAGAAATCAGTTGATTCCTCTATGAGAGACGATTGATTTGTTTGCTCAGAATCCAGTTCGTAAATTATTCCGAAACAAATTTGTATTCCAAAAAGTATCTGTTTACAAGGGTTTAAATGAGATTTTATTTTATGTTTACTCATTTCACCCCAAGCAAGGCAATAATGCCACTAAGACGAAAAGAGCTACTGGTAGTGAAAAAGAAGGAACTAGAATCCCAATCTTAAGCAGGAAACCAAAGAAAACCCTATATTCCTGTTCAATCCACGGAGAAGCAGTGTGAACCGGTCGAAACCTTATTAGAATTAAAGGAATTGCACTAATGCCGGTCAAAATTTCCAGATTCAAGGACTTCTGCATTTCTTTCAAATGACGATAATATTGTACATATAAACATGAGGGTTTTTAGATATATATTAGCTGAATATTCATACCCAGCCAGTTATAATGCTTTCTTTCTAATGACTGCATACCTTCATTCATACATATATATAGGGGTTCCTCGACTTACGACAGAGTTCCATTCCTACGATACATTGGTAGGTACCCTCGATTGTCCATGAATAAGCTCATTCGTCAATCATGTTCGTCGCTGTTTCTCCCTTTTCAGAGAGTATAACACTGTCTAATATCACTTCCTTATTAATAGCTGTCCTTTACGTTTGAGAGCTATAAGGAAGGGCAATAAGTTTCCGCAAACACAACACAAACGAAAGAGAGCGAATACACAACAATCCAATATGCTGTAAACCAAGAAAGTGACCCAAGTCGCCTTTCTTATTCTAGCGCGCATATGATGGCGTATTATTCTGTCGCCCTGTTTGTATTGTATGTACCAATCAAACGGCATAAGGTCAAACAAGATTAATGGAGACTGCGTCGTAACCACGAATCGTTATATCTCAGGACTGTCGTAACCCGGGGACTTACTGTATATATTAATAAACAAAAGGAAGAGTTATCTTAGCCAACGCTTTTCGTCCATCCTCTGATGGATTTATCAAGGCACAATTGCCTTGAGGGCGAAACGCGTCGGCTAAGATAAGTTTTCCTTTTGTCTTCATTCATATTGTCCATTTACAGATTTTAGTTATCTTTGAAATTTACACACACACACATTCATATATATAAATATATATATATATATATATATATATATATATATATATATATATATATTCGAAAGGCAAGTATTTTCAGTTGAGTGAAAGCGTGTGTGTGATTACAAAGATGAACCGCTTGCAATTTGACCAATTTTTTTATATTGTCCGTGCCTTGTAATTTGATTATTTTGTTTAAATAATTTAATTATCTCAATTAATTTCATCCTCTCATTAAATCCTTCCTCATTATTTTCATCATATCGTCTTTAGTCGAATAAATCTTACCTTCCCCTACAAGGAAATCCTTTCCACTAATTTCACCGTTCCAATTCGATGTAGATCTTGGACAACCGTTGCTTTACGCTAAATAGTTGTTTCCTAGATGACACAGCTTTAATCATTATTATTATTATTATTATTATTATTATTATTATTCATGCCGCTTGCTTCTTTCTCGCGTTTTTTTTGTTTTCACTCGGAGATCTTTTATTATTAGTTCTCTCAGTCAATTCAGAGAGTAGGCTGCATTTTCAGAATATTTACACTACTAAGCAAAGCAGACCTCTGAAACGATTGGATACTCGGCTTCATTCCTCGTGTAGGCATTTAAGTTCAGTGGTATAGATCCCAACTATGTGACAATAGTTATTACGAGATGCCTCGGTTTGTTTTTCATATATTATTATTATTGTTATTATAAATTATTATTAGGTATCTTTATTAATCTTTATTTCTCATTATTATCGTTACGTCTTATAATTGTTATGCCTTTAATATAATAATAATAATTATTATTATTATCATTATTAATATTATTTTCTTTGGTTTCCTTCCGGGTCCTAACTAGATAAAGAGTAAGTACAGTTAGTTAGGATAGACTTGATCAATTTATATTTGGTGAGCAGACATGTTATTGGCCTATAATTTTTGGGATCATCTGTTTCATCCGTTTTTGTAGATATGTAATATCTTCAGTGGTCCATTCTGGAATTTCATTAAAGTTCTTATTTAGCATTGATAAAATTTGCGCAAGTGTTTTATGGATTGAAGACAGATGATAGAGCCAAAAGTTAGGTAGCTTGTCCTTTCCTGGGGACTTCCATTTTGGGGAATTTGTTAGAGCTTGCCTAACATTATTCTTTTTTTATATTTTTCCATTCTTGTACAGCTTTATCCTTCATTCTTTCTTGTTCTCTTTTGATCCATTCTGCATTGGAATTGTATTCCTTTGGGTTGTTCCAAATATCCTTCCAAAATGTTTACACTTCTTCAATCGATGATATTTTAACTTCTATAAATGCTTTTTCAAATTTTCCATTTTTGAAGTCCGTTTGGAATATTTTATTTTGTCGGTAGAAGCTTTCACGGTATTATTATTATTATTATTATTGTGTGTGGTATGATCTTGCCAGACTGTAATTTTAAGTGCCTAAATACCAGGTCCCCTCCGGGATGTATAAGCAAAAAGGGCGCTAAGAGAGTTATCTATGCATATTGGAGACGTTTCATTTAGATAGAGTGTTTTTTTTTTCGGATGCTACCTTATGTAGCTCGGAGATACTGATATATATCCATAATATATATATATATATATATATATATATATATATATATATATATATATATTAAATAAAAACCCGTAATCCCCGTATAATTATATTGACAGTCAACATTATATTAACCAGATATTTTTTATTAAAATGTAAATCATGCAAAGGCCAGTCGATACTCAGCATCTGTAGATTGCGTTGTGCATGAATCAGTCTGAAAATTGATAGATACTGAGTATATATATATATATATATATATATATATATATATATATATATATATATATATATATGTGTGTGTGTGTGTGTGTGTGTGTGTGTGTGTGTGTGTTTGAGAGAAATGGATTACGTCCGAC
>CAHIKZ030001724.1:985000-1000000 GCA_903632075.3 Acanthosepion pharaonis
AGAAACGAAAGAGAAACGTGTTTTTTTTTTTAAGCATTTCACCCCAAGCAAGGCGGGAAGCCACTAGGACGCAAGAGGTTACAGAAAATTTAGAGCAAGATCAAATAGGAGTGACAGAAGAAAGGATGAGGGTAGTGGATAGATCAAGACAACTGGAGATGTCGATTGACATTACACTTGAATAGCTGGAGATTATAGCTCACAGGGAAACAGGAATAGGGAAGGGAGTTCCACAGGCGATAGGTGCGAGACATTAAACTATTGGAGTAGATGAGACGGCTACATTTAGTAGTTTCGACAGTGAAGGGGTGAGAGCGGGATGTCAGCCTCGTAGAGCGCTTGAACTCATGAAGTCTGGGAACCAGCGAATGCAGCTCCTCGAAGCAATTTCCATGAAAGTATTTGTAGAACAGACAGAGGGAGGCGACGGCGCGTCTGTGAGAAAGTGACTGTAGACGAGATGCCAGGGCAGGGCCAATTATATTGCATATCCGCCTCTGGAGCCTATCAAGGACCCCGAGGCAAACAGAAGGGGAGCAAGACCATATATGGCAGCAATACTCCATGCAAGGACGAATTGTTGATTTGAAAAAAGAAAGAGAGAGAAAGAGAAAAAAGAGAGGTAACGAAATAATGCAGAAGAAGTAGTACAGAAATGAAAAGAAACGTATTGGTTAAGCAAAGAATGACAAACAGACAGAAACAAAGAAAGAAAGAAAATGAAAGAATAGTTAAGTACAGAAATGAAAGGCAATGAATTCTAAAAATGCACTGCCTTTCATTTATGTATGAATGCAAGAAAGGAAGAAGAAAAGGGAAAAAAGAAGAAAAGGAAATGAAGAATATTTGCGTACAACAATAAAAGGAATCATCTTAGTGAAAGAAAGAAAGAACGGAAGAAAGAAAGAAAAAGAGTGAAAGAAAGGAAAGAAAGGTAAAGAAATAATATTTAAGAAGAGAAATGTATTGGTTAAAGAAAGAAAGAAAGAAAGAAAGAAAAAGAGTGAGAGAAAAGAAAGAAAGTTAAAGAAATAATATTTAAGAAGAGAAATGTATTGGTTAAAGAAAGAAAGAAAGAAAGAAAGAAAGAAAGAAAGAAAGAAAGAAAGAAAAAGAAAGAAAGAAAAAGAGTGAGAGAAAAGAAAGAAAGTTAAAGAAATAATATTTAAGAAGAGAAATGTATTGGTTAAAGAAAGAAAGAAAGAAAGAAAGAAAGAAAGAAAGAAAAAGAGTGAAAGAAAAGAAAGAAAGGTAAAGAAATAATATTTAAGAAGAGAAATGTATTGGTTAAAGAAAGAAAGAAAGAAAGAAAGAAAGAAAGAAAGAAAGAAAAAGAGTGAAAGAAAGGAAAGAAAGGTAAAGAAATAATATTTAAGAAGAGAAATGTATTGGTTAAAGAAAGAAAGAAAGAAAGAAAGAAAAAAAAGAGTGAGAGAAAAGAAAGAAAGGTAAAGAAATAATATTTAAGAAGAGAAATGAAAAGAAATGTATTGGTTAAAGAAAGAAAGAAAGAAAGAAAGAAAGAAAGAAAGAAAGAAAGAAAGAAAAAGAGTGAGAGAAAAGAAAGAAAGGCAAAGAAATATTTAAGTACAGAAATGAAAAGAAACGTATTGGTTAAACGAAGAAAGAAAGATAGAAAAGAAAGAACGAATGAAAGAAAATGAAAGAATATTTAAGTAAAGAAATGAAAGGAAACATAAAGAAAGAAAGAGAGGAAAAGAATGAAAGAAAGAAACAAACAAACAAACAAAGATACCGAGAAAAGAAAGAAAGGTAAGGAAATAATATTTAAGTACAGAAATGAAAAAAAACGTATTGGTTAAGCAAAGAAAGAAGGATTGAAAAGAAAATAGATGAAAAGAAAGAAAGAATTTATTTAAGTAAAGTAACAAAAGAAAGAAAGAAAGAAAGTGAAACGAAGGACGCCTACTCTAAAATTTCGGTAATACTCTTCGACAAATAAATATCATACATAATGGAATCTGATTGTATTGAGTCAACCCTCTTAGAAAAGAAAAAAAAAAGTCTCCTTATTGAGAAGACAGTAGGAAAAACAAAACATTTCGTAGTTAAGGATCAACATGACGATAAAATGAAAGTGAAAGCGTTTTTCCCAAGAAACACAGACGTTAATATATGAACTACACAACGCGATTATAATAATATTAATATAAAAAAATAAAAAAAATCTATTTTTTTAAATTGTTGTTCAGTTGAAAACTTGTTAAATACACTGCGTACTAATGAAAAATAAATTTTAAAAATACTTTCTTACTCTTTACTTGTAGAAGCACTTGCAAGCGAATCTACAAATTGAATTTCCTAAGGAATTTTGCTTCAGGAAATACATTATAATCAGGCAAAGTTAAATGTAGAATTCTCCAAAGGAGTTGTTTATTTGAATTTTTGAAATGTTTTATATAGCGTTTTATTCATCTTGATTTTAGTTGCTTTTTATTATAACGACTCACACAGTCTGGCAAGGATAAGATTAAACCAGACAAAGTGAAAATAAAAAAAAAAGCTAGCAACCAGAGAGACTCGAACATGGGATCTTTTCTTCGGGAATATATTATTCATTACGACTCGGAGTTTCATGCACAACGCAACCTTCAGGTGCTGAGTATGGGCAGAATATATATATATATATATATATATATATATATATATATATATATATATATATATATATATATATATATATATATATATATATATTCTGTTATACAATTTATTTAAATGCTCTGTGTTTTAAATTATTCATTACACTTAACGACCTGAATGATCGAAAAATTTCGTAGAGAATATGCTTTCTCCGATAAGAATCGAACCTTTGTCTTATACGGAACCATCAATTGATCTGACGTGCTAAAGCACTTAGCTAATGAGAAGCGTCTGATTTGCAAAGTCCAAATTACTGTTTATAAACAGCAAATCGACGATCTTTCCCGAACAATCATATCAGCTCACGAAACGTAACTTAACGTAAACATTGACAACATATTCTCGAACAATCAGGCCAGTAGATCATATATTAATCGTTCGGGAAAGAGCGACAAAGAGTGAGAGAGAGACAAAATAATTACTTTTTTATAGATCTGACAGATCTTTTAACACTTTAAATGTTATTTTTAGTGGATACTTGTATATTTGTATTTGATATATACTGTTTCATAAGTAAAGACAGCATCTACTCAAATACGAGTACCCACTTAATTGGCAACTATATATATATATATATATATATATATATATATATATATATATATATATATATATATATATATATATATAGACATGTACATATATGCATATGTGTGCGTATATATTTCACGGTTTTCCTATTTTCTGATAATCATAACTTAATGATTAAGTAAGCTTATTGATAGTTTCACGACTATAAAATACACCTGGTGTGTTATTAAATATATTGACTTAATAACGTTAACAAAATATTGCAAAAACTTTTTAAGACTACAGTTCATTTTCTAAAAAAACGAGTAGACTATAATATTAAAAATTCTCAAAATATCAATTTCACTGAAGCAGACGTCAAATTCCTGAGAACGTTATTGCCTTCTCTATATCTCATTCTTTTCTTTGATTCTTAATATTGTGCATGCGTTCATTTTCTCTCTAAAAGCAAACAGCACCTCTGATATATCCTATTCTTTCGTATGGTACATTATGTCTTTGTGGCAGTGTTATATACAGTATATTCTATATAAAATCTATCACCAAAGAGGACGAGTCAGTTCCTTGTAACACTTCAAAAAGTATTCCTTCTGCCATGTTTGATCTATCTGCAAGAGTCAGATCAGACGAAAAATGGGTTATTGCTACCATATTAGCTAACTTTGCTCCCATTCTAATCTTGACAAACTTCAAATACTTGTAGATGATTCATTATTTTCTAGCCTACGAACCCTTTCACCACCTTTCGTTCATAGCCTCTAGCCAATCTGTCGCAATTTTCATAACAAATGTTCTGAAGAACTCCCTTCCTATTCTTTTAGTAAGGAGAAAGTTCTGTTCAGACCACGTCTTACCCATAACTGATTTCTTGTGGAACAGACTTCCGAAAAGATGCTTCCTCGATCTGAACTCTTCAATTTTAGGGTCAACAGTTATCTATTCTACATATCCCCATAATAAGTAATTCTTACTTTCTCCGGACTTGCAATTTTTTTATTCAGTAATTCTTAATGATTTTCATTGGTTGAACAAAAAAGATTTTATAATTATTTATCTATATCGTATTTTCTGTCAATATTTTCTTCTATTTTGTCTCATTTTGCCTTTTTTGTTGTTGTTTTTGTTTGTCCTTTTGTTTTTACAATGGCCGTTTTCGCAAAAGATTCATTCTCTTAGTCCATTGCCTATTCTCCAGAAACGATATAGCTCTGCTCTCTCTTTTATCTTGGATCATTTTTATCAATGTTTCTTTCTCCATTTTTTTTTTTTTGCCCCGACCCTAAAAGCCAACTTTGTTTCATCTGTTTGAGCATACATTTTATCAATCTCTTATTTCTTCAAGATATTCTCCCACCTTCTCCAGCCGTTTCCACCATCACCACCCCGTCTCACCGTCTTAACCAGTTCCTGTTTTATTCCAATTTTCATTTTTTACTAATGAACAAAATCCAAAATTATGGTCGATAACAAGTTTTCTATTTATAGTTATCTTTCTCTGTTTTCTTGACTATCCACTTCCAATGACTCAAAACGAGGCTATTGGCCGCCCAGTACAGCTTGGTAAAGAATACAATGCTAATTGTTTAGTGATGGATAGCTTTTAGCATTCTCCGACGAAGCACAAAACGTGACTCTTCGACCACGAAATTTAATCTTTCTTTTACTTCGATCTTCTTTATTTATTTTTTTTTTATTTTTCGATTTTTCCTTCCTCTTCTATGTTGTGTGTGTTTGTGTGTGTATTACTGCCATTGCTTTCTTAACATAGTAACAGAAGCGCTTTATAATTATATGAGCATCGTTAAATATTTCAAAGCAAAATGCTAACAAGGCGATCGTGTTTTCACGATTCTGTTTCTTTTTTATGCGCTAATTCTACTTACGTTCTTTATGTTATGGTAATAATATTCTAGCTTGTCTCGTGAGAATATTTGTTCAACACTCGATACATTCTATCTGAAAGTACAGAAAAAATACTCTGCAAAAATAGTTCAAAATGTATTGGAAAATATTTTTCATATTTGATATATGTATATTTGATTATTATCTCTCCCTCCCCCTCCCCCTCTCTGTCTGTCTGTCTATATATATATATGAAAATTCGGATTGCCAACACACAAACAGAATGTCTCATATCGAGAATATTCCACATTGAACATGAAGAAAAATTAATTATTTTTAATAATATGTAAAAATCTCCACTTTCACCTGAAGACGGTTTGCGAGACCAGACCAGAAACACGTGTCGTGAAATTATGTAAAACAAAGTATAATATTTTTTCTCAATAAATCCACATTACAACCAAAAAACGTTTGCGGCACCCTCTTCTTTTTAATATACATACTTTTCTCTCGTTGGAACCACTACAACATATTTCTTTTTATATATATATATATATATATATATATATGTATATGCTGCTTCTCTCTCTCTCTCTCTCTCTCTATATATATATATATATATATATATATATATATATATATTATTATTATTTACATATTATATGCGCGGTACTTACTAGAAAGCGCTCAATATCAGAGATAGAGCTAACATTTAGAATTAACGTTTATTATTATTATTAAAAAAAAAGATAGGGAAAGAGAAAAGCCTTCACATATATTGAAGCATTGATGATGCCAGTCATTTATTATTAATAATATTATTATTAACCACTCACTTAATCCGGGTCGATAGATGACCTTTTAATTTTTTATGATGAAGCCTCATTATTTCGACAAATGAGATTCTGTACGTAGATGGACCTGCTGTGCCACGCTATTGTTTTGAAGTGAAAATGTAATATTACTTATCTCGGCTTGCTATCAGGATGTGCTTACTTAACCTGCCCGGCAGCCAAACGTGTGTGCTTGAAGGGAGAAATATGACACTGTTGGTGTGTGATGCCATTGTTTCAGAATTTGCTGAACCCCTCCTGCCGCGTTCATATAGCGAGATATATACAAGAAGAGAAATGAAGGTGCTCAAGGACAGAGTGCATTGATGCCGGAGAGATCAGAGATATTGTAAAGCGTGTATATTTCTAAGCTTGCAGAACGATTACTTACATTAAAATACATACATACATAGATACATACATACATAGTTATATATATATATATATATATATATATATATATATGTGTGTGTGTGTGTGTGTGTGTGTGTGTGTGTGTGTGTGTGTGTGTGTATGTGTGTGTATCAAAATAAAAAGAAAGAATAGTCAGATTTATAATCCAGACTTCTTTAGCATTTATTTTTTTTAAAAGTGCTCGATACACAGTAGACCATAATATTATAATTATTTTTTTTAAGAATATGTATTCATCGCGAAACAGAAATAACCATGTTTGAAGTTCAGTCCCGTTTTCAAGTGATGCTGCATAACTTTGGAAAAAACTGATTTACTCTATTTATAAGCCAAATAGTTGGGCGGGAGAGACTGAGAATTCATTTTTCTTTTTTTATTAAGAGGGTGTTGGCTTAACAACTATATTTTTGTGTGGCAAAGTGAGAATTGGTTAAGGTTAGATGTGGGTTTGAAATTTCTGCCTGTTGATACTGACTTCCTTTTATGCGAACGTGTCATCACAGTCGTTTTTTTTTAATTTAGGTTGCATTACAATTCAATTGGCATTTTTATTTATTTTTTATTTATTTCCTCATTTGTTTAAACTACATAGAGATTCTCTTAAATCGGTTTTCAAATATGATTAAATTTTATTTATAAAGATCTAAAATACTATATATATTATATTTACGAATGAACTATATACAGTATTGTAAAATTAAAATATTAGAATTTAATTACGCATTTATAAACTATTTTATTTATGATCAAATAATAGATATATAATTTATTAATTATTTTTATAATTATTTTTTTAAATATAATATGAGACAATGTCTGCAAAAAATAGCAATTTCATTTCTTTGATTTAATAAATTTTATTTTTCAAAAACTTAACAATATATAACATTTCATGTAGGCACCAAGGACATTTTAAGTTTAATTTAAAATTTAGGTTTCGAAACATGGTAATTTCTGTGTCCCTATGAATACATATTTTTAAATATATATATATATATATATATATATATATATATAATGGACTCTCACGTCGGTTTAGACGTATGTGGATCTGACAACTTATTTGATTCAGTTATGAAAGTTTGTGCGATAATCTTAAGTGGCATTTAAGACCCGCTAGTGATTTACAAAGGAGGCCACATATGAAGCAAGTGTGAGCATTGTGAGATGAGATCACTGTTAGATTGTCTGACCTTTTAGATCTTGCTCTCGCTTCTTGAAGATGATTCAGACAAGCAGATTGTAAATTGTTGAGTCCACTAAAACACGTTGATCTCCATTCTACCCGCTTCAAGGCTAAGCGCTCAAGGGTGTTATGTGGTATACTGACTGCTGACAAGTTGCTTTTCAGCTTGTCTTTGTTTCTTAGCCATGGGTATCCTACATTCCTGTAGCCCTGATCTAACTAACTATATTGTGTGTGTGTGTATGTATGTAATAATCATTTTACCCCAAGCAAGGCAACAAAGCAACTAAGACGCAGAACGTTACTGAGTCTGAAAAAATATGAAAAAGAAAAAAAAAACATTATTGAGGTGCAAGAACAATGAAAGAAGAGGAATCAAAAAGACAGACGATAACGATTGAAATTTCATTAGTATTTTTGAAGATCAAACTTGAAAGCGGGAAGTGTGAGGGGAGTTCCACATAAGAGAAGTGCGAGAAAAAAGCTATTAGATTAGAACCTACGGTTATATCTAGCCATTTCAACTATAAAATGATCAGAACAATTATCATTATAGAAAAGCCACAGCTATATTACGGCGATGGGAAAAAGACTGAAGCCAAGACGTCAGGTCTTCTTAAGATTTTATCAAGTGTTTCTAAATATATAGGAGGAGCGACAGACCAGATGTGGCAGCAATATTCGAAGCCATGATGAACAGTAGACTTATAAATCTGTAAGAGAGATTCTGGTGAGAAAATTTGTATAGGACGACAAGATCAACCAATTATCGTAGGCGCAGACCTTGCAATTGTTTCAATATAATCTTTCGAGTTCATGTCAAAAAAGAACATTAGACCGAGAAGGCACAATGGTTCACTCTCCTCGGGGTGGGGTATCATTATCCTTGCTGATGAAAGGAATAGAAAGGAAGTATATGAGAAGATCTTAAAGTTAGAGGTTCCAAAAACCAAACTAGAATCTAATCTTCAACAAATTAAACAAAATACAAAGAACAATTCGAGGAAAAGAAAAAACTTATTTGGCTTAACATCACTTTTAACTAATATGTAAAATATAAAATAGGTAAATTACTTTTCATGTTGCTTACTCAACACTTCCCCAAAAATTCAGAATTACATAAGATATTCAATAAAAATACAGTTAAATTAAGCTATAGTTGCACTAGTAATTTAGAAACAAAAATAAATAAACAAAATGCCAGAAATCTCAAAACCAACGTAAATCAAACAAAAAACACTAGTAATTTATGCGAAGGCAGAAATAAGAATAGATTCCCATTAAATGGAGCTTGTAAAACAGGAAGCTATACTTTATAAAGCAGAAGTAACAGATATGAATGGAATAAATAAAATGTACATACGGTGCATGAAAGGTACTTTTAAACGTAGATAGTACAATTATGTGTCGTCGTTTTAGCTAGCAGATTCTAGGTACTCTACCAAATTAGCTAACCATTTGTGGATTTTAAAAGAAAAAGAACAACAGGTATCCATCCGTTGGTAAGGTAGAAAATTAAAAAAAATAAGCAAAACGGTACAGCAATCACAATCATATATGCAACCTCTCTCAATGGGAAAAATTAGTGATTATGACATTTCCGGGTCTTAAGCCCTTGCTTATATATCAGATTTTTTTTCTTAAGTGCATATGAGGCTGGTTAAAAAGAAAAAAACTTCCTTTTCTTCCCTTCCCCATTTTTCTTCTTTTTTTTTCTCTTCGCACCCCCCCTCCCTTTCTATTACACCGAACGTCGTTTATTTATTTTTAAAAATTATAATATAGCTATCTTTTAGTTTTCTGCAAAATAAAAGCGTTTTGATAAAAAAAAATCTTCTGTATATATATATATATATATATATATATATATATTTAGTTGGATAGATGTGAGTTTGTGACCCTGGGTTTCACGCTTTAGCGATCGTCAGACAACGATCGCTAAAGCGTGAAACCAGGGTCACAAACTCACATCTATCTCAAATATGTTAGCGCTTTCTAATAAAGTAACCATATAATATATAAATAATTATACATGCTTATATTTATTTATATACTTTTCACACACACACACATACACACACATATATATATATATATATATATATATATATATATATATATATATATATATATATTAATTCGAACCTTTGAGGTAAATCTAATCATTTTAATAGAAACATCTTTCTTTATTTCGAGAAGAATGCGTCTCAGATAGTCTGAAAGGAAGATGTTAGATTGAGTCATAAATAATTTACGTTTTTGGTTATCAAATTTTATTCTTCAAAAAATAAAGTGCAATTATATTTTACTTAATTATCGTTATTTGCAACGACTTGTTGTCGCTCATCAGGCAACGTCTTTTGAGAAAAATACTGTTGCTTTGAAAGTGAAAATGATTTTGACGTATTCTTGATTCCAGTTTTAACTGGAAACCTCCCCCCCATTAAGGCGTTTTGCCGCGATGGAAACAAGTAATAATCGGTTTGTGCAAGGTACGGATAAAGATGGCGTGTCTAGTAGGACAGACAAAACAAATTCGGAATTTTTTTTTGTGTTATCCTTTTTGTATATCGTCTTGCAATTTCATTTTGGAGAACATTTTTCATTCAATGCACGATATGCGCTGGCATTGTGGTCCAAAACTAAAATGTCTTAGTGTAATACAGTTGTATTCTTAACTGCCACGTATGATTAGGAGTTAGGATGACATATCCGTAAATAAAACTGGTTCCTAAAAATAGAAATTAATTATGATTCAACCTAACAGATAAGCAAGGAAAATGTCATCAGCCTTGTTTTGGCTTCAGTCACTTACCAATCATGTAGCATATCTTCCTATTTCCTTTTCTATAAATATTTTCATGGTAATTGTTCTAATGAAATTTCTAATTGATACCTAGACTTCAATGATTTGAGCGCAGTACTGGATTTGCAGTTAGTTCTCATCATTTTACTCTCTCTCTCTCTCTCTCTCTCTCTCTATATATATATATATATATATATATATATATATATATATATATATATATATATATATTTCTCTCTCTCTCTCTCTCTCTCTCTCACACACACACACACACACACACATATATAAAAAGAATGTATAAACATAAAAATGTCTTAAAATAATTGTCGGACTTTGTCCATTTCATAATGTGTGACGTCATTTATTTACATTTGATACGCCATGAACAGATATGAATGTACGTGAGAGTTTCATAGAAGACTGACGTTCAAATACAGTAAATTCGACCTTGCTAACCGAACGCTCCTCTTTGGCCAAATCGGTTAAAGGCACGTCAAGCTAAATGACGGTTCCATATAGGATACAGGTTCGAATCCTGTCGGAGGACGAATATTTTCTATGAAAATTTCTCGGACATTCAGGTTGGTAAATGTTGTTTAATACTGTTTATTATAAACAGAGCATTTACTTAAATGTGTGTATCTATAAAAATAATGTATAAACATAAAAAATTTCTTAAAAACACAAACACATATATATATATATATATATATATATATATATATATATATATATATATTGAGGCAGAAATACTTCACTAAGATCTTTTCTAACTCTCCTAAAGGTCTTCTTAGATTCTTTCACTCTCAGTTATCCTTATGTCTTAGTGGCCTTATCGCCCTGCTAGGGGGTGAAAGGTTTAAAGAAAATTATAGGTAATTGTGTTATAGCTAGATGAATAAGACTGCCATATTGCAATGAATTGAAACATGTGGATTTTTTTTCTCCACCGCCGTAGAGGAAAGGTACGTTCAAACATACGTCACCCGTAGTATAAAGATCATGCGTCGTATTGTACTGATAAAGGTGCACAAATTCATCTCTTATCAAATCAATGGCAGAAGGGAATCCGAAAAAGGGGGAGAAATACAGCATCCTATCATCCATTGCTTATTTGTAGCTTTCAGGATGAGAAGTAATTGTTTCCGGGATTCTTTGATATCCTTATCAACCTTCTCTTTCTGGATTTTGATTCACCCAACATTTTTTCTTTCTTTCTTTTTCTTTTTGCGTGTATCTTCTTTGATTCTTTGCAAATACACTTCCAGTCATCATCATTTGCTATTGTTCCGACTTCCATTTTTTCCATCTAGATTTTTTTTCTCTGTAATTGTTGGTTTTTAATAAATCCTTTTATTTTCTTCCTTACAATCAGTTCTTCTCCTTCTTCTTATTCTTGTTCATCTTCTTCTTCTTTTTCTTCTTCTTTATAATCTTCTTCTTCCTCTTCTTCTTTATAATCTTTTCTTCTTCTTCTTCTTCTTCTTCTTCTTCTTCTTCTTCCTTATAATCTTCTTCTTCTTCTTCTTCTTCATAATCTTCTTCTTCCTCTTCTTCTTTATAATCTTCTTCTTCTTCTTCTTCTTTATAATCTTCTTCTTCTTCTTCTTCTTTATAATCTTCTTCTTCTTCTTCTTCTTCTTCTTCTTGTTCATCTTCTTCTTTTTCTTCTTCTTTATAATCTTCTTCTTCCTCTTCTTCTTTATAATCTTTTCTTCTTCTTCTTCTTCTTCTTCTTCTACATAATCTTCTTCTTCCTCTTCTTCTTTATAATCTTCTTCTTCTTCTTCTTTATAATCTTCTTCTTCTTCTTCTTCTTCTTCTTCTGCTTCTTTATAATCTTCTTCTTCTTCTTCTTCTTTATAATCTTCTTCTTCTTCTTCTTTATGATCTTCTTCTTCTTCTTCTCCTTCTTCTTCTTCTTGTTCATCTTCTTCTTTTTCTTCTTCTTTATAATCTTCTTCTTCCTCTTCTTCTTTATAATCTTTTCTTCTTCTTCTTCTTCTTCTTCATAATCTTCTTCTTCCTCTTCTTCTTTATAATCTTCTTCTTCTTCTTCTTTATAATCTTCTTTTTCATTATTTTCGTTTTCTTCTTTTTATGCTTTTTCTTCATTGTCTTCTTTTTCTTCTATATAATCTTTTTCTTCTTCTTCTTTATAATGGCATGTTTCTTCTTCTTCTTTATAATTTTCTTTTTCTTCGTTATCATCTTTTTCTTCTTCTTTATAATCTTCTTCTTCTTTATAATCATCTTTTTCATTATTTTCGTTTTGTTTTTTTAATGTTTTCTTCATTATCTTATTTTTCTTCTTCGTTATTTTCTTTTCTTCTTCTTCTTAATAATCTTCTTTATAATGTTCTTTTTTCTTCTTCTTTATAATCTTCTTCTTCTTTGTTATCTTTCTTTTCTTTTTCTTTATAATCTTCTTCATTAGCCTTGTTTTCTTCTTTTTATAATGTTTTTCTACATTACATTCTTCTTCAATATCTTTTTCTTTTTCTTCTTCATTATAATCTACTTCTTCATTGTCGTTTTCTTCCTCTTCATATTTTTCTTCTTCTTCATTATGTTTTTATTTTATTGTTCTTGTTCTTCATTTTCTTCCTTATTTACTTTTTCTTCTTCTTCCTCTACTTCATTATATTCTTTTTCTTCTTCATCATTATTTTATTTTTCTTCTTCCCCTCCTCCTAATCTTCTTCTTCTTCTTCTTCTTCTTCTTCTTCATTATCTTATTTTTCTTCATTTTTTCTTAAATATCTTATTTTCCTTCTTTTTCTTCGTTATATCATATTGTTTTTTTTTTTTTTGCGTTCACATACTGGATCCTACCTTCAGGCTTAGATTGGGTGATCCATTCGAATATATATATATATATATATATATATATCACTTCCGGAAAATCCCTTTTGACAACACAACTATACTTAAACATGAAAACAATAAACAAAAATTACAAATTCTTGAAGCTTTATACATAAAACAGTTGAAACATAACCTGAACAAAATAAACTATGAAATTTCCACAAATATCTTTAAATGCCTATAATTTATAACAGAAGGCATTAGTTTATACCAACGGCTTCCAATACTTAATACTTCTCGTTTTTTACTCTCGCGTGGTCATGTGTGACGTCACGACCTGCGACGCGATTTTCCCTTCCACGTCTCGTATATACGAGTTTGTCGTTACTTAGAAATTTTCATGCAGCAAGTGCGAACGTTCATTGTTGTTTCGTCCGTGTGTTGTTTGATTTATTGAAAATGTCATCTTTGATAATGACTTGTGTAAGACGAAACCATAGATTGGATTTAAACATGTATTAATATGGTGTTTTTCTTTCGTATTTCAACGATAATGTGATTAAGCTTATCAGACAATATGAAAGGAACTTACTTAAAATAAATAGACAAAACTTGTCTATATTATTTAATGAAACATGGATTAATGAAACATTGCTGCCTAAATATACAGAATATATATATATATATATATATATATATATATATATATATATATATATCACCAATCTAAGCCCAATAAGGCCAGTAAGACGCAAGGGTGCTTCTCAGTATGGGAAAAATGCATTATTATTAAGGAAATGGAACAATAAAAGAACAAGAACTATGAAGACAGAAGATAACACTTGATATTGCATTTGTATTTTTGAACATGTTCGTTGACGGGAAAGCAATAAGCTGGAAGAGAGATCCACAAGTCAGAAGTGCAAGAAAAGAAACTCTTAACATAGGACTTACGGTTTCATCTAGCCATTTCGTCTGTAACATGAGATATTGGCATGAATATCTTACTGAGTTTAAATCCGTAATGTCGAAGTAAAAAAGAAAATAGCTCGTGAGAACAATTGCCATGAAAACGTTTATAGAGGAGTCACAATGAAGCTAAGATTACGGCGATGGAAAATTGACTGAAACAGTGTCTTTCATACGTTTAATTCTCAATGTTCACTTTTATATTTACATACTCTCTATCCCTGTTATTGAGCAGTATTACCCCTAAATATAACATACCTTAAAATTATTTTTCACACACACACATTTTTTATATATATACACATATATATATATATATATATATATATATATATATACCAATTATATAATTGGTATATACGGAATAATTCAATAACCAACAATTACTATTCTTAAGAGTGCTATATAAAAATACAAAAGATATAATTATTTTTAAAAAAAAAATTATAACAAAAACATGTTATAAAATCACTACAAAAATAGCCATTTTGTTTCAACACCCTCGGTGTCTTATCAAGTGATGATGTTGAATATAAAATAAATGGTTTTAACAATTTCAAATTAATTAACGATCCTTCGCTATGGGAAAACATTGTTACAAAAGCTAGAATGACCAATCAAAACCCAAGTATAGGAAGATTCAAAAGCTTGAAAACGAAATCATATTATAATAGCTATTCAGATCTTTAAAATACGGGTAATATTAAAAAAAGAATTTATTTTAACCAATAATTATTAAATTATATGATAAAATTTGATATTAAAATTAAAAACTGCCAATTTTAAAATCCAAATTTAATCACTATTAAGTTTAAAAACTATAAAATTACTGAGGAGAAAAAAAAAAATACATATGTTATTCAATTTATTTCTTCGTTGAAATTACGTTAGAACAGACGCTACAATATCCGGTCATCCGACAATACATGTAGATATATTTAATCCCA
>CAHIKZ030001724.1:1010000-1037500 GCA_903632075.3 Acanthosepion pharaonis
TCATGAAACTTCAATAAAAACAAATGTTAGATTTATAAACGTTTCTAATTTGTTCCTTATCCTATAAATCTTAGGTTATATATTTTTATCTTCTAGAAAGCAATCACTACTGTGTTGTGAATTTGATCTTACTGGATACGGTAAACTCCTGTGTCAACATAATCAGATCTTAGTAAATATTTCCGTATATTCTAATATACTGAGAAGAGATGTAGTTATATAAGCATATAGTTATAGAAAGATAGGGAGAGAGACATAAATGTAGAGTGAAAAAGAGACAATGAAATCTGTTTTTTTTTTGGATTTTTTTGTTTTGTGTTGGGGGAGGGTTGTCTCAATTTGCATATTTCGCGTTTCTAGCAAAAATATCACGCAATGATTTGCTTAACCAGCATTATTATACCATTATTCCGTGCGTATTTTCTTTTTTTTTCTTAAGTATCACGATTTTCTGCTTTCAATGCGCAAGCGCTTTTCAGCACGCGCTTGCACATGCGCATGCGCGGGGACGTATAAAAATGTTTCCCTGATTTCCTCTCCTGTGTCTGTTTCACTCAGATTGACTTTTACAAGATGCTATCAAACCCCTTCATACTTGTAACGTCTCCATGATGCTGTCAAATTATTTTTGAATAATGCCTTCTGTCTAAATATAAAATGACAAAATGACAAACTTGCCGGTTCAGTAGATGTTCTGGTGATATGACATGGGAATATGCGTGTGATTCGGTTATCGAATAAAAAAAAAAAAGGGCGTGGTGAAACCTAAAGAGAAGTTAGGAGAAATGTTGTCTGTCAAGACACGGAAACAAATTCCAACCGCGAAAGTCGACAGAACTAAACATATTATATATATATATATATATATATATATTTTTTTTTTAAACCGTATCCCTTCGGGAACTTTAGGATTACGGATCTCCATATTTTCCATTTGCTTTATTATCTGTGAATCGCCATACATTCTTGAGAAATATAGTGAAGAGTTTGAGGAATTTTTTAAGCATTTCACCCCACGCAAGGAATAAGGCATTAGAAGATGTCAATCGACATTACATATGAAATTTTGAAGATTATAGTTAACAGGGAAGCAAGTAAGAGGAAGGGAGTTCTACTGTCGGGAAGTGCAAGAGAAGACGTTGTTGATGCAGAAGAGGCGGTTATATTTAACTATTTCGACAGTAAAAGGGTGGGACCGAAATGCCAACCTAGTAGCACGCTTAAATTCATGCAGTCGAGGAACCAGTGATTCACAGCGTTTTTGAGATGCTGTCTTTTCCTTTTCTGAGATTGGTTGCCTAGAGAGGCCAGTCTGCCCTGCTAATTAAATCATTGATAGAGTGAGGAATGTATTGCGGTCATATCTTTCCCAAGAGTATTTATGTGATGAAATTGAACAGGTCGGGCGATATTTGAACTCGGCTCGACATGTGCACTTTCTGCAATGTACTTTTATTATATTTTCCCAAGTGTGGAATATAGATCTATTGAATAATGTTCAAACAATGATGAATGATTTGTGGTAAAGTCCAAAATGCTGAGATCGAACCTGAATGTCTGTTGCTTACATCTAAGTGTTTATACAACAGAAAGTATATTTAGAAAGAGAGGTCAGTCTATGAGTGGGAATATTGCACTGCAGAAAACATTTAGGCAGAGAGCTTCTGCCGTCTTTGAAAGAAACCAGATTGGATCATAGAAAGGGGCACTGATATGAGACAGAAAAATAGTGAATTAAAAAAAAGGGCCATAAAAGTCAATGAGAGAGCATTCACCTTGTAAAAGACTTTTTCGGTAATCGCAAGAGTTACATCAGGTGACGGAAAGAATTTTGGTGATGCCCGGGAACCAACTACTTGATTGCCTGCCCCTAAGACTCAGGTAACGTGGAGACAATTGGGCCTAGTACTCAGAAATGTGAGAAAGGAAGACATTTTAAATATGTAAAAACGGAGGCATCATAATATAAACAATGTGTTCAAATTAAATATAAACTAAATTTTTATTTCACTCTTTGATTGGGCGTCCACCCTATATGGATACAGGGTGTCGCCCCACCCTCTGCCGTCTCTTCTGCACGCGACATGTCACACCTAACCTAACTATATTCTAGAGGAGGCACGGTGGAGCAATGGATAGCGGCTTGGATTGAGGAATCGGAGAGCCGAGTTCGAATTCCAGTAGAATCCATTGCATTCACTTACGTGCTAACGTAACCGTAACAAGGTGTGAATCCTCTTTCTTCTCCCTCAAGCTATGGGTAAATAGCAGGACAGACTGGGTTCTAACTTGTCTAGGAGAAGGAAAACTCTGAATTCAAACCTGCTCTTAGAGGAGGGTGAATAGAGTCTCTCTGAGCCTTGGTTGGCAATCCATTTAGTGATGGTGTCACGATAAAAACACCCTTGATAGCCCTAGCGAAGCATCAAGAATTCAGCTATTTGACAAGATTATGAACTACACCAATCAAAGTATTGGTGAGTTCAATCTCGGCTGAGGGCGCAAGATGATGAAATGATGATCTAGAGTACTGGGGGGGGGGGAATGGCGACCCGTGTTCCGCATTCTGTCCGTAAGTATTGCTTTAATGCGATAAGGAAAGTAACCCTTATCAAAACCTTATATTCTACATATGTAAACTATGATTAAATTCAATGTTTTGATTTTTGCTGAAAGTAATGTGTTCATTTTCTTAACCCCTTGCTGAGTTTTACTACGGAACATCATACGTGTAAATATCCTATTTTTTAATCGGAATCATCCCAAGCAAAGCACTAAAACACAGGGGTTACAGGGTGTGGAAGAATTAGGAACAGAAACATTAATGATGAACAGAAAGAGAATCAGGTGGACAGCAGATAGCGCTTGACATTGCATTTAATTTTTTTTTTTTTTTTTTGCAGATTAAAGTTTGGCTGAAAAACATTTTTTTAAGCAATTTAACTGGCACGCAAGGGGTTACAGCGTGCCAGTGGCATTCCAACCTGCGTAAAAGTAATATGTTTTTAATTAGCGTGGCATTTATGAAATCTAGGTTATATACTGTTTTGCACCTGTGTTTTACGAGCGAGTTCAAATGGTTGTCCCAATATAGGTCTTGTGTCCACATCACTGTTATGAATATTACCCTTTTATTTTTTTCTTAAGGAAAAACAACATTTCTCTATTTCTACGCTTATGGTCTTCTGTAGAGAAAATGGTTGAGCTGCCAGAAACAAAAAAAATGATCTTTGTTTCTGTCGTACGGTTGCCTGCTCGAAAAGAGTTACCCATATTATTTATTCACTTGCCGTCTACAGGGTAAACAAAACATCTACATATATGTAGATAAGTGCTTATAAAAACAAAGCCATTTTTTGTTTACCTGGATAAAATCCAAAATTGCCATCTCTACTTTTTTTTTCTTTTTTTAAGGGTAAATTCAAAAGTTCCAATTCGGTGAGAGGGTTTTGGTGTGTCTGTACTTAGGAAAGCTTGGTAAAAATTGAAAAGACGGAGATATTTTCACAAGTGTAAAAGACAGTAGGCGTAATGAACAGAAAGAAAGCCGTGTAACAAAGACAGATTCTTTGCAATATCGGAGGCGTGTTTGAATTCATAGCATCACGTAACGAATTGAAAGAAGCCATAAAGACAATTTAAATGATACGGCTTGTTATCGAGAAAACTCGTCTTTCAACTGATTCTAATGAAAATCCAAAATCAGACAGATTCTAATCGAAACTGAATTCCACCTTAGAAAGAATGCAGAAATCTAATAAAAGAAAATTAGCAGTTTATATTTTTTTAAAAAAAGAAAGAACTTACGAAATTTTACGAAATTTAATCATACCAATAATTATTCGGAGTAATTATTTCACTGTTTTGAATTTTATCTGTTTGTGGCAGCCGATACGTTTTTTGTTTTTTTTTGTTTTGTTTTGCCTTTTTTTTTTTTTTTCAGGCAAAAATATTGCAATGTGTCGTCTGTATTGTTATTACACGAGTTATTTGAATGTACATCTTAGTAAAATAAAACACAAATGACATCATTGATGCCAGACACTGAAAGAAAAGCGCAGGAAGTAGACACGGTTGTAAAGGAAAGAAGGAAGAACAGACTAACCGTCACTTTTAAGGAAACAAAAAATGTAACTGTCAAACAGAAGAACAACTCACTAGGCGAGTTACAAATTAGAAACTGCACTATCAATTGTAAAAATATAATTGTCTGCGAAGAGTTATTACAGGTGACAGAATTTGTGACGCCTAAATCCGAAGTAACATTGGAACAAGGATAATGCCTTACAAAAGCAATATATATATATATATATATATATATATATATATATATATATATATAAAAAATAGGAAAATTTCGTGAGAAAGAAAGAAAAGTGTTGAACTGCTATGTAACATTAGTACACTTATATGACGATGAATACTAGATAATTTCCTCAAAGACGAAAGCAAGTCTGTAAGCAAATGAAAAATGTTTTTTTTTAGTAGGAAAGAAACGAAAATATCATAGTAGGAGCGTGTAGGTAACGATACAGTTTTAATGAATATGGAAAATGAAAACGTATATTTAGAATCAGAAAGAGAGAGAGAGACAATTTCAAGGACATATTAAGAGAAAGTAGGGCTTGGAGAATTTAACACACACAGGATATTTCGTACCTCGAATAGACAAATTACAGGAGAGTAATAGATCAGCAGTTTCGTCTCATCATTTTATTATCTATTGATCTATCTATTTTTCTATCTATCTACCCGTCTGTTAGTCTCTTCATTTCTATCTATCTATCTATCTATCTATCTATCTATCTATCTATCTATCTATCTGCTAGTCTGTTCATTTCTATCTATCTCAATTTTGTTTAGATCTGACTATATAAATATTTATATAAATATGTTTCTCTATTAGTCTATTTCTATCTATCTATCTATCTGTCACTTTCTCCGTCTGTTTGTTTATATTGATCTATCTATCGATCTATATATTTGTCTCAATCTATCTATCTATCGATCTATATATCTAAGTCTGATTATATCTATCTCTACATCTAAGTGTGTTTTTCTATATCTATCTCAACCTATTCATACATACAGTCTATTCCCACCTATCTATCTATCTATCTATCTATCTATATATATATATATATATATATATATATATATATATATATATATATATATATATATATATATATATATATATATATATATATATAGATATACATATATACATATAATTATAGATAACTAGACGTTTCGAAAAAACCTCGAATTTTTTTTCATTTAATAATCAAATCAATCTCGAGGAAAAAAGGTTTAAAAAAAAAAAGAGCTACAAACATGAACTTCTGCCGACAAAAAAAAAATCGCACAGATGCAGGTCTGAAGCCCAAAGAAAAAACCCCGATACGAGTAACAACTAACTAACAAAAGAGCTCAATACAACCGTAGAGCAGACCTAGATAAACCTAGTGAGCCAGACTGGCTCACTAGGTGTATATATATATATATATATATATATATATATATATATATATATATATATATATATATTTCTTTCTATCATGTATCTGTCTCTATCAATCTTTTCATATCTATCTATTCATATCTAACTATTTATATATCAGTCTTTTCATCTCTCTCTCTCTCTCTCTCTCTCTCTCTATATATATATATATATATATATATATATATATATATATACGAGTGTGTCAAAAATTATCCTCTCTTTCCTGATCAGATATCGATGGTTGGAAGTTGTGTCAGTGCTCCTTGTTCCTCTTTGATGTACACTACTATCGAAGTGGCCATGTTGTACCTAGGCCTGCTTAGTCCAAAAATTCACATGTTCGATCATTTGATCAGACTAGAAATATATTTGCGTGTTATATGTGTCGATTTTTTATTATCGCAGTGTCAGTGTCTTTTCATACCAAAGTATTCAGCGTGCACCAGATATTTGAGAACATTTTCAGTAAGTTATTAGTCGACGTAACGTAATATTAAGGGGCTAACATCGAATTTTGACACGACTGTCCTCCAGAGGTTTCGTGCCTACTAACATAACAGCTTCCAAATAAACAGAGAAAATCGGCAATTGGTTTATGCAGAAGACATTAATAATGAAGAGATGATTCATCAACTTGTGATGGTGGCCTGCGATGCGAAACCCATCAGCAATGTGTGGAATATTTGAGACGGTCCACCAGTCAATGATCCAACGGGTGCATGTCTTCTATGAGTTGCAGTGTAGAGGTACAATGACGGCTTTTGGGACATATATTTATAGGGACATTTTATTTTGTTTTGGAGTTAGGAACTACCATAAACTTTAAACTTAATAAAACAAAAAAGAAGGATTGGTCGACATATGTTTAAATAGACTTTTGTCCTTGTTTTGGACTAAGGTATGCACTGTTTGAACATTATCCAATCTGTTTTCTTTCAAAGACGGCAGAAGCTCTCTGCCTAAATGTTTTCTGCAGTGCAATATTCCCACTCATAGACTGACCTCTCTTTCCAAATATACTTTCTGTAGTATAAACACTTAGATGTAAGCAACGGACATTCAGGTTCGATCTCAACATCTTGAACTTTACCACAAATCATTCATCATTGTTTGAACATTATTCAATAAATGTATATTCCACACTTGGGAAAATATATTAAAAAGTATATTGCAGAAAGTGCACATGTCGAGCCGAGTTCAAATATCGCCCGACCCGTTCAAATTCACATAAATACTCTTGGGAAAGATATGACTGCAATACTTTCCCCACTCTATCAATGATTTAATTAGAAGAGCAGACTGACTTCTCTATGTATGGTTGGCTATCAATCTAAGAGAAGGAAAAGACAGCATTCCAAAAACGTTTTGAATCACTAGTTCCTCGACTGCATAAATCTAAGCGTGCTACTAGATTGGCATTTCGGTCCCACCCTTTTACTGTCGAAACAGTTTAATATAACCGCCTCTTTTACTTCAACAACGTCTTCCCTCGCACTTCCCAACAGTGGAACTCCCTTCCGCTTACTTACTACTATGGTAACTATAGTCTTCAAAATGTTAAATATAATGTCGATTGACATTTTCTGATGCCTTGATCCCCGTTCTTTTTGTGAAATTATATTTGATACACCTTGTATATATATATATATATATATATATATATATGGTACTTATTGGAGAGTGTTCAATATCAGTGACAGAGCTAACGTTTGCGATCATGGTCAAAAGCGTGTAACCCAGGATCACAAACTCATATCTATGCAAATGAATAAGTCAGCTCTATCACTAATATTGAAAACTTTCCAATAATGTTATATATATATATATATATATATATATATATATATATATATATATATATATATATCGTGGCCTGACGATTGTATCTAGCATGAAACAGACTGTCGCCTCGAAGTGTTGACTTCTATGCTCACTTTTATATTTATATATATTAAAATATATAGCTATTATATGTCATATATAATATATAATTCTTTTATATATATATATATATATATATATAATTCTTGTTCTTTTCTGTATAATTATACCATCTGTATCCGAACATTTATTAAATTTTTACAGCTGCCTGATATCTTAACATATTCTTATACATGCACATATATGCCATATACGTGTGTAGCTGGGTGGGTGTGTATCGAATTTTGGTAAAATTATTTCTGTAATTGATTATTTTTATTGATTTTTCTTCTTTTTTTTACTAATGCAGGATTTTTTGTGTAATGAAATTTGCGAAAGATTTTGTGTGTAGCAGACATTAAAAATCAATCGACACGAATGATAACGAAAAAAAAAACTTTGAGGTCTAGGAATATGAAAAAACTCAAAGAATGTCACGAAATCTTCGGATTGCCAAAAAAAAAAGAAAAAAAAATGGTTTTTATTCCAAAAAGAAATATCGTCCTAAAATATAGTAAACTATTAAAAGGCAATAGACACTATCTACTTTTCAAAATTAATAAGGAAAACTATCCAATTATAAGAAGCAAGAACAGCCACTGAAATGAAACCTTCACTATTTGATTGTGTCTTTTCTGGGCTTCCGTTTTACTTGTGGACTGATTGTGATTTGAATTACTTGACGTGGAAAAGAGATTTAATGATCATGACGTAAAGGTAAGACACAAGAGAGATAAAAAAAGGGCGAAAACGAAAGGAAGAAAAATGCATAGATTGTAGGGATGGGTTAAGTGTGAAAATGAGTTAAAGGAAGAAAGAATGGAACGACATATAGATAAGGGTGAATAATTTTGGGGGAAAAAGAAAAAAAGAAAGAAAGAATATCTTAAGAAAATGCATAGAAACAAAGAAAAAGAAAGAAGGGATATTAGAAAATGAATGGAAGACAGAAAGAAAGACGATTAGAAAAGAAAGAAAGAAGGAAAAAAGGAAGAAAGAAAGAAAGAAAGAAATAAAGAAAGAAAGAAAAGAAGAAAGAAAGAATATCATTCGAAAATTAATAAAAAGAAAGGCTATTAGAAAATGAATGGAAGACAGAAAGAAAGACGATTATTAGTAAAGAAAGAAAGAAAGAAAGAAAGAAAGAAAGAAAGAAAGAAAGAAAGAAAGAAAGAAGCGAGGAGGGGAGAAGGGAAGAATATCATTAGAAAATTCATAGAAAGAAAGGATATTAGCAAATGCGTGAAAAAACAGAAAGAAAGACTATTATTAGAAAAGAAATTAAGAAAGAAAGAGAGAGGGGGGGAATAAAAGAAAGGATATAAAATGAATGCATAAAAAGAGAGAAATAAAGAATATAATTAGAAAATGGATAAAATCAAAGAAAGAAATGGGAACCGACAAAGAAAAAAGAAAGAAACAAAAGAAAGAGTGACTCAGTGAAAGAAAGAGAAAGAAAAAATGAATATAAAAACGAATGGATATAAAGATAGAAAGGAAAAATCTGATTAGAAAATGAATAAAGTCAATAAATTAAGAAAGAAAGAAAACTAGACAAAGAAAGAAAGAAAGAAAGAAAGAAAGAAAGAAAGAAAAACAGAGAAAGAAAGATGAAAAGATAGAAAGGAAGAATCTGATTAGAAAATGGATGAATTTGATAAATTAATAAAGAAAGAAGATTAGTCAACGGGAAAAGATAGAAAGAAAGCAAGAATGACACAGATAGATAAAAAGATAGAAAGGTAAAAAGACAGAAAGAAAAAATATGATTAGAAAATGCCCCAAAGAAAGAAAGAAACCTCTTTCGCCAATCAATTTGCTTCTTTGTTCGATTCTTGCTAACAATACTGATGCCTTGTTCTGGGCGAGGCATCACTCCTTCTTCAATAAAGTCCGACCTCCCTCGTGTCTGAAACAGCAGGTCCATATTGTACATCTGATTCAATATTCCTTGCTCGGTTCACGGTTGCTACCACGACTTCAGTGGTGACTTTCAAGTCATGGATCACGTTCTTCCTATGAACGTAATCGATAAAGATTCGCTTATATTGGCCAAGGACGCAAGGTCCCAAGGATAAGGGGCAAGATTTAAAATCTCATAAAAGGCAGAATTTTGACTTCAGTTTTGTTATGCTGATAGCATACCGGTTATCGGCGAGGACGAAAAAGAACCTCGGGTAACCAAGCCCTAAATCTCGCTTGTCTCCCGTGTTCAATTCGTACTACTGCCTTTTGGAAAGGCGTGAATCCGTATCTTCCCTTTTCCTAGCTGAAATAGCAGGGTAGACTGAACTTTCTAGCCTGGTTTGGCAGCCAGTCTAGGAGAAGGTTAGCTCTGATGTCTAACTCTAGAAACTCAGAAGGCAATGGGATACCATAATAATTCTAAATTTATATATTAGAGGCTTGACAATGTGAGGAACACAGGTGGGGGCACCCGTGTTAGGAGGCTGTGAAGAACCAAATTGCAGCTATCCTGGAGGCACACGGCCCACAGAAGAATTTCTCTCCTTCTCTCTCTCTCTCTTTCAGACACATACGCACACGCGCGCGCGCGCTTCCATAATTGTATTGCAAATTTGACAAAGTGCATTGATGTCAAGGGGAGGATTATATTGAGAAATATTGAAAAACTGTCTTTCTCCTTAGTAGATATTGAACGACCATCCTATGCATGTGCGTCTGTTTATTCGTTTCTCTCTCTCTCTTTCTCTCTCTCTCTTTCTCTCTCTTTCTCTCTCTCTCTCTCTCTCTCTCTCTTTCTCTCTCTCTCTCTCTCTCTCTCTCTCTCTCTCTCTCTTTCTCTCTCTCTAAATTTAAATCTGTTTATCTGTTAATCAAAAATGAACGCATTGAAATAGATGGATGAATCATCCAGCTATTTCAATGTGTTCATTTTTGCTCTCTCATTCTCTTCATATTCGGATCAGTTCATTATCTATCTACATATATATAAACATACATATATATATATATACATACCAGCTTAAAAGCTGCCCTATCGGATGGCCTTTAAGCTACCTCCTGTGAAGGGATCTTGATTAGACCTACAGTTTGTTCAGGAAAATCCCTATGTCTTTGCATAGCCTCAGCATTGCACGGGACTTTCTTTTCCTTACTGCAACCTTGGCTCTTTTGATTGCAATCTGGTCCACTCTTGGCCGAGATTTCGTCTTGAGAAGCATAACCGCTGCCGTATGCGATAGGCAATAATAAACTACAGAATAACTCAAAATTGATCGCTGCATTCAAGTATTGCATTAATATTTAAGCTTACCTTTTAAAAGTTCAACGATAATTCTTTTGTCGCCACTTAAATACAATTATACAGGTTCTTACTTTCAGTATAAACAATTCCTTTAATTTCATGGGCGACTTTCGCTGGATTTCGCAATTAATTTGATTATTTCCAAGCTTATCTCCAATGTATAAAAATTGTTATCGTACAAAAATTTTCGTCTCAAAAAATCACGTAAAAACATCGCCGGAAACAATTGCAGTAATGAAAACTTCGAAATCCAAAAATTCTGTAACATCAACTATTGAAAGAGAATTGTATCCCTTTAATTGTCAGTAGAAGCGGAATAAACAGGTCTGGGTTTTCATTTACATGGATCTTTCTTTTCCTCTTGGAAGCCTTGGCTCTTTTGATTGCAATCTGGTCCTCGGCTGACGGAGATTTCTTTTTGCGAGGCATAACTGCTGTCGTATGTGATAGGAAACAATAAACTACAGAATAACTCAAAATTGATCGCTGCATTTAAGTATTGCATCAATATTTAAGCTTATCTTTTAAAAGTTCAACGATAATTCTTTTGCCGCCACTTAATTTAAACCAAATTTGATGAACGTAGAATCTTACTTTCCGTACAAACAATTATTTTTATTTTATGGGTGACTTTTGCTGGATTTCGCAATTAATTTCAATTATTCTCAAATGTATTTCCAAGTTATAAAATTTTTGTTATCGTACAAAAATTAATCGCAAAAATCACGTGAAAAATGGCCGAAAACAACCTCAGTAATGAAAACTTGAGAATGCAAAATTTTATGGTTACTGGTGAGGATCTGGCACTGAATGTTTGTTTTGGCCAGATTACAAAATGGTATGATATGTTGGCAATTTAAAACAAGACGAGGGTCGTTTGTAGAACTGTTCAACACCATGTACACCAATTATCTATATTTACTTCTTCAGAAAAGTGTGCCTGGACAAGTTTTCACGACTATAAACAAGTCATAAACAAAGCGATGGGTAAATTGTAACCATTTTATATTCTTAATTTCACGCATGCGCGTTTGCTTTTGATTTTCACGACTCCATAGTAGTAGAGTCAGTTGGGCACCGTCTGTGAGAAAAAATAGCACCACGACGCTATTCACTCCGACCGAAATTTGGAAACGGTGTGCTGTCCTGCTTGGCATTCGAAAGCTCCAATATGAACATTTCAGAGTGCCAATCTGAGGACAGTGCAGAGCATTCGGAAAGAGTTGTGTGAATCTAATAATGATTACGAAGGTGTTTGAAGTGATCACTTGTGATGGTGTTGTTATGCCTGCATTCATAATCCTACATGGCATCAGATTCAAAACAGAGGCCTACATCAATATCTTGAGGAAGTAGTGCTGCCCTGCAAAACCCTATGCCTAGCAACAGGACACTGTACCAATCAGGAGAATCCAATCATGCCTGTCATAAAATTTCTGCGACCATATCACTACTTACATCTAATCACCTAACAAAACTCCTTGTGACACCAAAAATTAACTGAAGTCAAGGATTTTGGCAGCATTCACCAACTTAAACAGCCTAGAAGAGTTGCAGGAGATTCCGAAGTCGTCTGGAGGCTGAAGTTGACGCTAATGGCTATTATATTGAATAAATGTACTTTAGTATTTCAAGATATTTTTGTGTAAATTTGGTAAATATAGCTGTTAAAATGGAAGGTCAGTGTTATTTTCATTTTTGCGTAATTTAGACGAGAATAAAAAAAGAAAAGAAAATTGACAAATAAAATCCAACAAAATGATAAAAATCCCGACATTAAAATCTTCCTTCTTGTGCTTCAATTTAGTCAAAATGGCTGCTGATATATATAAAAATCATCAATATTATTGCCAATATTATCATTTTATTGTTCCTCAGATTTTATTAACCAGGCTATTAAATCTATCTATCTATCTCTCTCTCTCTCTCTCTCTATATATATATATATATATATATATATATATATTTCATACAACAAACACACACACACACACACACATATATATATATATATATATATATATATATATATATATATATATATATATATATATATGCGTGTATATATGTATTCCGTATTAAAAAGCAAATGTTCTTTTATGACAACAGATATTTTGTGTCGATTAATTTTTAATGATCGACTTTTTCCAAATTACGTATAATTCTTCTCAGACAAGGAGGATCTTCTGTCTCTTACTTACATATATATATATATATATATATATATATATATATATATATATATATTCTTATAAATATATATATATATATTCTTATAAATATATATATATATATTCTTATAAATATATATATATTCTTATAAATATATATATATATATATTCTTATAAATATATATATATAAATATATATATATATTCTTATATATATATATATATATATATATATATATATATATATATATATATATATATATATATATATATTTAAGAATATTTAATTCTGGCGTCATCACTTTTGATGGAAAATCTTCAAATCCTCAAGGTGCTGTCATACGACCGATCAAAATGCAACGGAAGACTTCAAATCCTAGTGGCTATTGTAATAAAAGAGAAGCAGACAACATTAAATAAGGTATCTTTCGCCATAGGGGATCGTATATTGAATATACATAATACATAAATATATATACATAATATAAAATATAGATGCGTCAATATACACAGAGGAAACCTTGAAAACGAATGTAATAAAATAAAACTAAAATAATTATGAATTTTATGAAATTAATGAATTTTATGAAATTTATGAATTTTATGAAATTTATGAATTTTATGAAATTCATGACTTTCAAGAAATTTATGAATTTTAATAAAATGAATTATGAATTTTTATGAAATCTATGACTTTTAATATTTTATTTTTATTGATAACACAAAACACCTAATTCTGATAGCCCGAACTTGTCCATATTATTTAACCAAATATATTTAAGAGAATTATTATTATTATATATATATATATATATATATATATATATATATATATATATATATATATATATATATATATATATATGTGGGTGGGGGGTCTGTGTGTGTGTGTCTGTGTGTTTTTTGTGCGTGCTTCTGAACTGACTGAACTTGAGTGCTGGTGAACAGTGATATATTTTTAACTTACCGCAACCCAGATGTTCATGCTTTTCCCTCTTCAAGGAAAGCTGTTTTTATTCAAATATAGGGGCATATGTTCAGAAAGATATCCGAGCGTATATCCGAGTCGGTTGCATGAGTATTATAAGTATCTGTCCGAACTGACTTGAATATATATTGACGAAGAAAGAAATATATTTATATACTTTATCATGTCTTAACTCAAAGACATTCCTACAGATAAATAGACTCAGAAATATCACCAACACCCGTAATGAAAATCACTATACGCTTATATTCCAGTCTCTCTCTCTCATCCTCTACTCGTGTTTTGCGCTGTCTATCTCTTTTTGAATCTTTTTGGTTCCCTACTTGTCCGACATATATAGAATATAGATTAGTGTTTGAGGTTGAACAAAAAATAAAGTTGCACTGGATGTGGGTAGGGTAAGAAAAAAATAGAAATATATTTATGAAGGATACTTTGAAGAAAAGAAATATAGATGAAAAGTAAAGAAAAATTATAATGCGATATACTGAGCAGAGAGAAGGAGAATTATAGACAAAGAAAGAAATTTAGATCCGTGCGACAATAACGGGGAGAGAGGGAGAGAGAGAGAGAGAGGGAGAGAGAGAGAGAGAGAGAGAGAGGCGGGAGAACCAGCAACGTGAAAAGATTTTTTTTTTTCTGAACGAAGAATAGAAATATAAGAAGTGTTAAGGAATGAAAGAAAAAATGAAAATAAATGAATGGGAAGAAGAATCAAATGTAAAAGAAGGAAATAAAAAGGGAAAGCGTATCAAATAAGTAAGGGTTGAAAAGAAAGGGAAAGAAGAAGAGGAAGGAAAATTAAAATGAAATAAATAAAGTGATTGTGAAGAAAATGTAACAAAAGAAATAATGAATGATTCAGCATTGGTGATAGTCAAGAAAAATTGACCGAAAGAAAATATGAAAATAAAATAAAAGAGAGACTGATAATAAGAAAGAAAGAAAGAAAGAAAGAAAGAGACAAAGAAAGAAAGAATGACTGATAGAAAGAAAAACGTGAGTGTATAAAACAAAGGAAGAAAGAAATGAAAGGCGATAATGAAGAAAATGTAAAACGTTATGAAGTAAAAAGAAGGAAGTGTTTGTACAAAATGAAAGAAAAGACAAACATCCATCAAGAAAAGGAGAAAACATTGTAAAAAAAGAAAGAACGAAAGAAAAAATGAATGAAAAATAAAGAAAGAAAGACAAGACAATCATAACGAAAGAAAGAAAGAAAGAAAGAAAGAAAGAAAGAAAGAAAGAAAAGCGAATACACAAAATGAAGAAAGAAAAAGAAGACAGACAACCACCAAGAAAGAATGAAAGGAAGGAAGGAAGGAAGGAAGAAAGAAAGAAATACAAGTGAATGCACAAAATAAAGAAAGAAAAAGGCAAATAACCATCAAGTAAGAAAGAAAGAAACAAAAAATTAAAAGTGAATACAATATAGAAAGAAAGAAAGGAAAATTGAATGCACAAAATGAAGAAAAAAAGAGAAGACAGAGAACATTCCAGAAAGAAAGAAAGAAAGAAAGAAAGAAAGAAAGAAAGAAAGAAAACGACAATACACAAAATAAAGAAAGAGAAGACGACCAACCATCACGTAAGAATGAACACTGTAAATAAAATGAAAGAAAGAAAGAAAGGGATGAAAGATAACATGCATAAAAAGGAAAATACTGCCAAAGATAAAAGAGAAAACGAAAGTAATTGTGATGTAAAGAAATTTGGGATGTATAGAAGATTAAATGAAAGAATGAAGGGCGAATAAGGGAAAACCATTCTGATAGATAGGTAGGTCGGTAGTTAGGTAGGTAGGTAGGTATGTTGCTTGATTTTGGGTCGTGCCGGCAAAGAGGGAGCACGTGTATTGATTTTTCTTTTTGCTGGGTTTCTTAAAAAAATCTAATATGGCGCCGAATGTTGGTGTAATATCAGATCAATATTTGTGTATGACTGCTGGTAGAACTGTATGTAGCGGGGCTGCTTTTATTTTCTACGTCTCCACTTCGACGTTTCAGTGATCTTTTTCTTTCGTTCATTCATTTTTAAAATCTTTCAACCTAATTTCGTTTTCTCTATCCTTCTCTATTCCTTTTCCAGTCACAATTATTATTTTTACCAATTTTTGGCCCTATTTTACGTCCATATATCTGCCCTTAGTTTTTACTTTCACTTTCACTTTCACTTTTGCTATATAACTCCTTTAATTTTCTTCATTATTAATTACTGCCGTGGAATTGATGACAGCTGCTTGTTCTGTGTATCTTATTAATATGTATATTTCGCATCTAAAACCATTGAAATATATTTGCACATGACCAAAATGTTTCTTGAAAATCTCATTAATTGATTAAGCCCGTGTGCATGCGTCTTTTATATTAATTCATTCCGAGGGCTTTTAATATTTCGCACACACACATTTGTTTACGAATCTTAGAGGTGTCGGGCTCAAGGCCAATTGAATAAGAAAAATGTATTCTTTTCGCAAGTAGGTCTGATACAAGATCTCAATGCGGAGGAATTTCAAAATAAACACAGATACACATGTCTGTAGATATATATAATTTCATAAATGCTTTTATTAGCCAGTCAAACTATTCTATCTATCTATCTATCTATCTATCTATCTCAGTTTTTTCATAACTATCTATCTATCTAGCTAGCTTTTTTATCTGTTTATAAATCTAATTTAACTCTGCTTATATCGCATAATCTCCCTCTCTTTCTCTCGCTCTCTCTCTCTCTATGTTTCACCCTCTCTCTCATTCTCTCTCTATCTATCTCTCACTATATATATATATATATATATATATATATATATATAGAGAGAGAGAGAGAGAGAGAGAGAGAATATAAATGCATAATTGCATTTATTAATCAATCTAACTATATATCTCAATCTATTCATATATATCTATCTCATCGATCAATCTCTATCTCTATAAATATAGATGAATCTAAATGCAACTTTATATATATATATATAACGTTTTCTTTAGCAACGCGTTTCGTCCTCTATGTTATCAGATAATATTCATGGATTTTACTTTGCAACATGGATTTATAAACTGAAGTAAAAAATATCGTTCGGCTTTTCATTTTTTTAATTTCAGAACGTTCATATATTTTCCGTAAGGGCACACTCAGGTACATATATATATATATATATATATATATATATATATATATATATATATATATATATATATAAGGAAATTTGTCATTATCTATCTATCTATCTATCTATCTATCTATCTATCTATCTATCTATCCCAGTCTGTTCATCTCTCTCTCTCTCTCTCTCTCTCTCTCTCTCTCTCTCTCTATCTATCTATCTATCTATCTCTGTCTGTCCGTTTGTCTAACTGTATATTTTGAATCTGTTTAAGTCTGATGTTTACCATTATCATGCCCGCATTTCCCCAAAACTGTGGATCTTTCTACACAAAACATACACACACACATACACAGAAACACAAGCACACACAGACACACACACACACACATATATATATATATATATATATATATATGTAATATGTATAACAATCTGGAAGAAGTTACTGATATATAAAAATTTATATACCGTTGTACCATATATATATATATATATATATATATATATATATATATATATATATATATAGTACAACGGTATATAAATTTTATATATATATATATATATATATATATATATATTCGTGTGTGTGTGTACATGTGGTTATGTGTGTGTCTGTTTTCGTGTGTACGTCTTGGTTAATGAAATATAGGCATTAAATAATATTCGATAATATTGTAAAATTCTAAACATAAATGTGCATTAACTATGAGTATACCTATTGATCTATCTATATGTTTGTATGTTTGTGTATATGTGTATGTGTATATGTGTATTTTTGTGTATGTGCATATATGTGTATGTGTGTATATGTGCATGTGTGTATGCGTGTATATGTGTGTGTGGGTGTGTGTGCGCGCATCTTTCAACTGGAGACAGTCTTCTGTTGTTTACTGATTATTTCATCTCATCTTATATCTCTGGTGAAGATATATATATATATATATATATATATATATAGATATATATAGATATAGATATATATATATATATAAGTATCTATGTCTGTTCATATCTATCTATTTATCTATATCAGTCTGTTCATATCTGTCTATTCAGTCTTCTCATATATATCTATCTATTTGTCTAACCCAGTCAGTTCATATCTGCCTATTTATCTATGTATCTATGTCAGTCTGTTCAAATCTATCTATCTATCTATCTATCTATCTATCTATCTATCTATCTATCTATCTATCTATCTATCTATTTCCATCTGTTCGGATCCGTCTATCTCAACATATTCATATCTATCTATCTATCTATCTGTTCACCTCACCTATCTATCTATCTATCTATCTATCTATCTATCTATCTATCTATCTATCTATCTATCTATCTATCTGTTCACCTCATCTATCTATCTATCTATCTATCTATCTATCTATCTATCTATCTATCTATCTATCTCCATCTGTTCGTATCCGTCTATCTCAACATATTCATATCTATCTATCTATCTATCTATCTATCTATCTATCTATCTATCTATCTATCTGTTCACCTCATCTATTCATCTATCTATCTATCTATCTCTATCTATCTATCTATCTATCTGTCTGTTCACCTTATCTATCATTATCTATCTATCTATCTATCTATCTGTTCACCTCACCACCTATCTATCTATCTATCTATCTATCTATCTATCTATCTATCTATCTATCTATCTATCTATCTCCATCTATTTCGTATCCGGTCTATCTCAACATATTCATATCTATCTATCTATATATTTATCTATCTGTTCACCTCACCTATTCATCTATCTATCTATCTATCTATCTATCTATCTATCTATCTATCTGTCTATCTGTTTCCTTTCTTTCCCTTTTGCTTTATTCCTTTCTACTCTTTATTTCTCAGTTTCTAATTCTTCCGTATATTTTCACTTTCATTATCTTCTTCTCCCACCCTCCCTCTCTTTCTCTCTGTTTTTTTTAACTTTCTCTCTCTCTCTCTTTATCTTCTTTATCTTCCTTTGTCTCTTTCTGCCTTTCTCTTTCGTCATCTACTTCATTCCTTCCTTTCTCTCACTCTTTTCCCTATCTTCCTTCTCGCTGCCAATTATTCTATCAATACCCTTCTCATTATACGCTTACTTCTTCTTTTTTTCTTATGTCCCCCTCTCTTCCTCTGAATATCATTCGTTTATTTTCTCCGCCCTTTGTCGTTCTTTACCTCCTCTTTCTTCTTAGTATCTCTCTCAATGACTCTTTCTCTTTTCATGAAATAATCATTCTACGCTTTCTGGCATTTGTCTTACGTTAATAACCACCTCTTCCCATCACTCATTCTTTACGCCACCATTTTCTTTTCATTTCCCTCCTCCTCTGACGAAAGCATTCCCCCTCACTCTCTTCCACACTCTCTCTGTTATGCCCCCCTCTTCTTATTTTAATTTCCTTTGTACTGGTCTGTTCCTCCCTTCGGATATCTGGCACCGGGCCAAGCGTAAGGAACCCAAACTTCACCCCCGCCACGTTTTATAATCTCTCCCTACTCGAAAGCTTCATAGCCGAAAAAACATGGGAACAAAATAATCATTTTTTTATTTATTTACTTCCCTGGAAAAAAGAAAAAAAAGAAATCAAATTAATAAACTACCAATAATCAATAAAATACAAAGAAAATTATGAAAACATGCAAATAAAAGGGCGTATGATGTTGAGCGATTAGTCAATATGGACACCCCTCGAAGAGAAGTGCGCCGGGCTGCCATATAAGCGAGAGTCTGTCGGAGTCGCCCGAAAATGGACTGGCCTTTGGAAAAATCAATTCGCTTTCATACAACAAAGAAGTTTCAGCGTACGAGATGCAGTGTGAATTAGCGCATTTGGTTCAGACATAACAAAATGAGTGAGCCGTTTTCATTTTATGCTAACAAAGATTGTCGTAACAGCATTGGCCATAATTTCAATGTGCTCACTTGACGTTTTTTTTGTCGTTTATATACTAAATTCTTTTCAGGTTGTCGGTTATTATGGCTCTTCACAGCTTCCTGTAATTTGTTACATCCGCCCTGACTTGGCATCACGATTTCAGGCTCATTCCTACATCTCTAACCTAACTTCCATTTGCCTCTGCTATAAAAATTTTCATGGGAATTATTCCGATGAGCTTTCCTTTCGACGTATTGTAAATATTCATTGGGGTTTCATTCTTAAATGTTGTTTTTAATCCCCCCCCACGGAGAAATTGTATGTATGGTGACTAGTTAGGACTACATAAAGACTTTGAGGTATTATGGTGGCTGTATTAAGAACGGTAAGTAACAATGTATTGTTTTCGTGTAAGAAATATCGTGATATGTTTGGGTCAGTAATCGTGGCTATCTAGATAAGACAGATTAAAGACCACCCTCCCTTCTTTTCGCGTTTGGCCTTGTGCCACGTTTTGTATTATACAAAATAAATATTGCTTTCCTTTCGATGTCATGTATTTAGGCGAAGTTCATGATAAGCAAAAGATGAAATGATTTTCCTGCTGAACCGGAAATTCTATGATTATAGTTTCTTCTTCCGCAGTTTTTGTTTGGGAATTCTCTTACCGATCTTGTCTTGTTTAATTCCGTCCTTTAAAAAATAGAAATTCAATGTCAGTCGTCATTTTCTGGCAACTTGAATTCTGTTTTATTGCCCTCTGTGTATCTTTCGCACTCGTCAACCCCTTGCATCTTAGTGGCTTTATCACCTTACTTGAGCCCTAAGTTCTAATTAGGTGACACATAAATTTAATTTGTCTCGATCTGATTGTAATTGTACGTTTCCTTATAATTCCTATTCTCCTTAAAAGTTCCTAGTTGTTTATGTTTTTATTGTTGTATTATCAGCATTCCTCAGTTTAAAGTGGACTATTGTTGCTTCAAGGCTCTTCTTCATGTAGGAAGATTTGTTAGTCTGTACTGTTTAGCAGCATTCTATGGATAATAACTTACATAATGACTTAATCTAAATATTTTGCATGCAATTTTATGGCTTCAAATACAGATAAAATATATTGTTGTTCATTTTCCTATAAAATAGGTATTACTGGTACTTTTACTATAAAAGTGTATTTTTATACAGTTATAGTGTCCTATTTTGTTTGATGTTTGACTATTTGCCAGAGGTGAGTCCCTATAGTTTATCTTACAAGAAATCAAAATCCACCACTGAAATAAAATAATGAAGAAGACTATATAAAAATGATGTTGTTATTGTTATATCTATCCGCATACACACATACAGACACACACACAGACACAGACACACACACATATATAGATAGATAGATAGATAGATAGATAGATAGATAGATAGACTGAGATAGAGTATATAAATAGATATATGTGAACATAGATAGATAGATAGATAGATAAATAGATAGATAGATAGATAGATAGATAGATAGATAGATAGGAATATAATGAGATATATAGACTGAAATAGATAGATAGATAGATAGATAGATAGATAGATAGATAGATAGGAATATAATGAGATATATAGACTGAAATAGATAGATAGATAGATAGATAGATAGATAGATAGATATGAATATAATGAGATAAATAGACTGAAATAGACAAATGGATTATATAAATAAATTTATATGAACATAGATAAACTGAGATAGAGAGTATATAAATAGACATATATGTACATAGATAGATAGATAGATAGATAGATAGATAGACTGAGATAAAACGTATATAGATAGATAGATAGATAGATAGATAGATAGATAGATAGATAGATAGATAGACTGAGATAAAAAGTATAGATAGATAGATAAATAGATAGACTGAGATAAAGAATATATAAATAGATATATATAAACATAGATAGATAGATAGATAGATAGATAGATAGATAGATAGATAGAAGAAATGAAATGAATGACCCTTTATTTCAATAAGCAGCAAATAAACCAACGTAAACCACAGATCGAAAAAGGCAGATATATACGTCAATTTTCATGAATGATGTGGTGTGAAGGCGAAACGCTGAAACGTTAAATCAATAACATATTACAGTGAGGAAGATAGCGCACCATTAGGGAAATCATACGTCACTATTTTGTCCAGCTCACTACTTCCTTCCTGCAAATTCTCAACGTTTTTATGGCTGAAGTACATCGCCCCTTCTCAGATTTCTCTGAGGCTCCGAGCATTTTTTTTACATTATTCTGTCCTATTTGGAATGGAAGTTATCTTTTGCTTCCAACTTGAATTCTTCCGGAACCATCTATTTTTTTTATTTTTTTTATTGGAGAATCTCTTTATCATGAGGACAAAGCGTAGATCTTTATATATTTATATTAGGAACAAAATCCGAATATTTAAGTGGCATGTCACGTGACCTCGATTCCTTAATTTTATTGGGCCATGGAAAACCTGGCTGACTCAGTTGTGACTTCTTAACCAATCTGCTTTTTAGTTTTAACGGAATAGTTGAGTTTGAGAATTCGATAATTGCTCAGCGGGCGCCTCAGAACTGGGTAATGGTCAACGAGCTATTCCGGCTGTTTTTTTATTATTTAGAGTTCGATCATCGTTGTGAGTTTTCACCTTTTGACAAATCTAGGCAAAGTTTAATAAATAATTCCTCCCGCATCCCATCATTGTGTAATGTTTAACGAGCCTGTCTCTTAGGTCAGTACTAGTGTATTTGATCCACGCTGGTGACTCATATTTGTGGCCATGTTCCATTACTAGGTTACATCGAGTTATGTTCTGTTTGATTGTTTGAACATTAGCTCTAAATCAATGGTTCCCAGTCGATTTTGGGCTATGCCCATCTTTGGTATTTCTAAAATTCTGGTGCTTCCTGATGATATTTAATTCTTACATATCTAAAATTTTACAGAAATTCACGTGAAGGAAGCTTAAAACGCCATTAACTTGATCTCTAAACAAACCTCCAAAGACCATAGCGTCCATGAAAGAGAAAAATTTAAAAAAAACAACAAAATGACAGTTAAATATATAAAGAGTTTCAAAACATCGAATAGAGAACTGAAAGGTAGAAATATAAAATATTTGAATGAAAGCTTATTCTATAATAAACTTTAATCATTTTAATTATGAAATAATAATGCAAAATGAAATTTTAGCTAACATTGGTATAGTAAATTGAAGGGTGATGCATGACCCACCAACATATTACCTCACCGATGGCGCATGCGCCCCACGTTAGGAATCATTGATCTAAATAGTGTTTTTTTTTTAAACTAAAAGCCTTAAAACCCACCCAAGTTAGAGTAATAGAGTCGAAATTGTAATAATGAAAGGTTTAATTGACTGAGTGATATGTTTTTTAGGCGTGTTAACCGCTTATCGGTTATTTAAAAGCTGGAATGTCATTTGGAATGAAAAAGTAATTCTTGCTTTTTAGAGCAACTATTGTATTAATTACTTCTTGTTTTAGAATAACAGTGATTTTCCATATACAAGTCCTATTATTTAATACATTACTTGGAGTAATATTATTCTCAAGGGTATTTGTAACTAATCCTATTGGAACTTGACTCAACATTCAGATTTCTCTTTCGAAGCTACACCATCCGATATCAACTGACGAAAGCGTGTGAGATACGAATGGAATAGAATTTAATATTATGAAACCAACGAGGAAAACTGGCGATTGACTCTCACCTTGAGAGGACAACATTGAAATGTTCAAGGAAGAACCCGCGCGAGGGCCGGTTCAACAAAATGGCAGCTTTGTAGAAAAATATTGTGTTCGTTGAGCTTACTTTTTTATATTTTGGAACATAGAACCTGTTGAAACTGTAAAAGTACGCTTCGGCAAATGGTCGTTTCCCTGGTGTATAAAACGAATCTAGTTTCAATCTCTATGACAGGTTTATATTAATACGACTTCTAGAGCAGTAAACACCAATATTGCAGATTGAAAAAACAAAACACGATGGTCAAGACCAGAACAATATTATTAAATGAAAATAAGAATTTGAATGAAATATTTTTTACGGCTTATCAACACTTGACGGTTATTTAAAAGGAGAAAATACTTTTAGATTCTAAGAATTTTTCTTTTTTTTTTTTAGAGATAATAATGTTTTAGTGTTACAAGTCTTACTAATTTACCCATAATTGAAATTTGATAAACAAACAAGATATTATAATGCGCATATAAAGTGGGGGATCAATTTTGTCTTACAATCAATATATAAACTGATCCCTCACTTTGTAGTCACGGTAGTTTTTATATATTTATATACCAGACAATGTAAGTGACTATAAACCACATGCTTTTATAGCTAATCACTATTTCGTAGAGTGATTCATTTTTTAAGGCTTGTCAACCATTTGCAGGTTGTTTAAAGCCAGAAAATATTTTTAGTCTGTAATTTCTTTTAAAGTAATAATGTTTTCGCGATACATATCTTACCAATTAACCCATAGATGGGGGAGTAGAGGTGAATTCATACGTTTCGCAAGGGTATTTGCGCGGAAGGGAATATAACCAATTCAACGGGAATAGAGACAGTGCTCTTTGATTAACAATTCTGAGCCAATATCCATGGCATCACCTGAAAATCTATGCTTACAGCACCTGGTATTCCTAAGCGGTCACCCATCAAGGTTCTAGCCAGGCTCAACATTGCTTTCATCAAGTTATATTAAGACGACAGGACAATATAACTCGATAATAAAAGAAGACCAAATACAATTTCAATTGATACCAAACTCATTCGACACTCAATTAGAAAATTATGAAAACTCGAAATGTGTTATAGTATTTTTGCGTCATCTTACTAATTCACCCATAATTGAAATTTGATAAACAAACAAGATAGTATAAGGCGCATATAAAGTGGGGGATCAATTTTGTCTTACAATCCATATATAAACTGATCCCTCACTTTGTAGTCACGGTAGTTTTTGAAGCTTACAGGCCCTGGTTTTCCGAGTGGTAACCCAGCTAGACATTAACCAGACTCGACATTGCTTAACTTTGGTGATCGTACGGGAACCTGTGTGGTCTTAGGCAGGCAAATAAGAAAATACTAACAATTATTTGCAAGAAGACAAAATATTTATTTATTTTTTTTTTTTAGCAACAGCAATACACCAAGATGCGAGCTTCGAATTGAAAACGTCGCAATAAAGCAAATAGAGGAAACTCGGTTCTCGACCATAATTTGTTCTGAAAGTCTATTCTAAAACCGAATTGTTCGTGAACCGAAACATTTTTTCGCATTAAAATTAATATAAAAGAGATTAATTCGTTTCCAAGCACCAGATGAATCCTTATTTACATGCTTAGACTCTATGTTTTAGTATAAAAAGGTTTATTCAAACAGTAAATAACAGACAAATGAAAAGAAAAACATAATAGAAGTAAATATGACATAACGATACGGATTTATGTAGGTACCTTTTTAGTTGACGACATGGTATTTTCAGCATAGTTCTGTTGAAGTTACCATGGACCGGACATGTGAGCAACGACGAAATTTTAGAGAAAATGTCAAGAAAAAGAAAACTGATACTTAATATCTGGAAGAGAGAGCTAAAATCTCTAGGGTACAGGATGACGAAAGAAGGTTTAGAAAGAGAGAAAGGTTGAAGGCAAGAGGGAGAGAGGAAAACAACATATAACCTACTTAGTGGGCTTGTGTAAATGAATGACAAAACAAGGTTTAGGAGAAAAAACAGGCAAGTTTGGAGAGCCATGATCACCTACGGCCGGCACATAGAAGAAGAAGAAGAAGAAGAAGAAGAAGAAGAAGTAGTAGTAGTAGAAGAAGAAGAAGAGGCGTGGACAAGAAGAAGAAGGAGGAGGAAGACGAGGCGTGATACAAGAAGAAGAAGAAGAAGAAGAGGCGTGGACAAGAAGGAAGACGAGGCGTGAAACAAGAAGGAAGACGTGACGTGAGAGAAGAAGAAGAAGAAGTAGTAGTAGTAGTAGTAGTAGTAGTAGAAGAAGAAGAGGCGTGGACAAGAAGAAGAAGGAGGAGGAAGACGAGGCGTGATACAAGAAGAAGAAGAAGAAGAGGCGTGGACAAGAAGAAGAAGAAGGTAGACGAGGTTTGCGACAAGAAGGAAGACGAGATGTGGAAGAAGAAGAAGAAGAAGAAGAGGCGTGAACAACAAGAAGAAGAGAGACGAGGCGTGAGAGGAGAAGAAGAAGAAGAAGAAGAAGAAGAAGAAGAAGAAGAAGAAGAAGAAGAAGAAGAAAACAACAATTACAATAATAACAGTAGCAACCCGTCTATAGAGTTTCAAATGCTGGACAATTTTCCCACAGATTAAGATAAGTTATGCCTCAACGGAAAAGTAGTTCTCTATATCCCTGAGATGAGGTATTATGATTACTTTGTAGTTCTACAGAAGGATACTGAGAATACCAAGGTGAATAACGAGGAAGCTTCGAAGAAAGTATAAGCAAAACTGAATAGAACAGAATCAGAAACTAGAGAGTAGAGGAAAGAGTGTTTGCAAACTCAGATACGCACAGGACTTACAGAACGCAACAAGGAGAGAGATAAAAGAATATAACATAACTAATAAGCATATATAAAGAGATAGCAGAGCATGAACAGAGAGGTACATGGCTTAGGGTTACAAGGGATAGGACGTCGTGTAGAGCCGTGATCGTCAATGATCTGAAGCGAGACGTTACAAAAATGAAGAAGACAACCTTAGATTCGGTTGGTTGTTCAAATTCAAAATCGTCAGATATCATGAAGTCTTGTTTATGCAAAAGAAAAAATATACGAGAATAAAATCAATTTATTTCGGCAATTCGATTACTTATACATGTATATCCGCTTATATTTAACTTTAAAATCTTTCGGGAGGCAAACTAAAGGCAACGTGACCGAGGAAAAAGGAGAAATCTATGGAAAAGAGTGAGTAAACGTTCTGGGTGATTCACCTCAGTGAGAGATCACGTGATAAACACGAATGCAAAAGAAAATGGCTGGTTCAAGGGAGGTAATCCATGTACTTTAAAAAATAAAAGACGCGAGACTTTTTTTTTTTTTAATTTTTCTGTTTGTTTCAATTTTTCTATCGTTGAGTTTCCGATTTCCGTTCCCCCCCTCTCTCTCTCTCTCTCTCTCTCTTATTTTCTCCCTCTCTTATTCACTCTCTCTCTCCTTCTCGGTCTCTTTCTTTCTCTCTCTCACTCTCCCTCTTTCTCGGCGGCCAGTTTATTATTTTACAAAACGTGATTTACAAAACGAGACAAAACGTGATTTACTTTACAATCTGATTTCTATAACGATACAGTTCAAGTTAAAAAAAAAAAAAAAAAAAAGCGCTCAGGCTGTTAACGTGAATCACGTTTCGTCTCATTAATGTAAATTTTGTTCGTGTGAAATAAAAGTCTTCATTTAATGACGCCGGTTTAATTTGAAACGTGTTTAGAATACATATATATATATATATATATATATATATATATATATATATATATATATATATATATATATATATATATATATTATATATATATATATATATATATATATATATATATATATATATATATATATATATATATATATATATATTCAATTGTATGGA